>JAHKBH010003769.1:5000-13901 GCA_019049505.1 Pachyrhynchus sulphureomaculatus
CCGACAGAAATGCCACGAGAATTTTAATAGCTACTCTAGAAGCACTAAACCTTGACCCTCTTGAGTACAAAGTCTCGAAAAACTTTATTACATGATAGAAGGCAAATGTTCATAGAACAATATAATAAAAAAATTTTGATAAAGTAAACATTCCTGAAAAAGAGCCCGTAGTTGTCCTTTGGGACGGTAAACTTTTACCGGGTGTTTTAAAAAATGAACAATGTGAGCGAATAGCTATAGCTATTTCATATGGCGAAAAGGAACAGCTGCTGGAAGTTCCTGTAACAGCAAACAGCTCTGGAGAGGAGCAAGCCGTAGCCGTATATGAATGCCTACATGAATGGGGTCTTCTCAACACCGTCAAGGCGATGTGCTTCGACACTACAGCATCCAACACGGGAAGACTCAAAAGAGCATGCGTCATATTGGAGCAAATGTTAGGAAGAGAATTGTTATACCTAGCTTGCCGTCACCATATCTTGGAAATTCTGTTAAGAGGCGTATTCGACACAAAAATGGGATCAACCACTGGACCTCATCCAGACATTTTCAAGAGATTCCTCACTGCGTGGCCCAAGATAGACAAAGGAAAATACGACACAGGTATCAGTGACAATCTAATACAAAAGCAGCTAACTCCAGAAGTAATTGCAAATGTTACTGCTGAATTCGAGACCAAATTAACTGAGAGCCACCCCAGAGATGACTACAAGGAGCTATTGCAGTTGGTTCTCGTATTTGTTGGATCACTAGACGGCAATGTTGTGGGTTTTAGAACTCCAGGAGCCATTCATCATGCTAGGTGGATGGCAAAGGCTATTTACTGCTTAAAAATGTTCATTTTTCGTCGTCAGTTTAAGATGTCTAAAGAAAAAGAAAGTTCTGTGCGTGCCATTTCTGTTTTCCTAGTTAAAATTTATTGTAAAGCTTGGTTCAATGCTCCAAAAGCTCATCTTGCACCAAAGCAAGATTTAGGTATTTTTGCATAGTCTGTTAGACTATAAAGAATGTGAAAACGACATTGCAGAAATAGCCCTGACCAAATTTTCGAACCATTTGTGGTATTTGAATGCACAGTTGGTGGGATTATCGTTTTTTGATCCCACCATTACACACGATGAAAAGTTGTTAATGGCTAATAAATTGCTCAGTAGCACAGATGAACCATCACAGCACGCTAGGGTTGTAAATCCAAAAGTTAGGAAAGAAAACTTAAAAGAGGTAGTTGATGGAGGATTGGTAAATTTACTTATCAAAGAAACGTTTACATTCTTTGACCAATTTAATATAAAAACAGATTTCCTAAGACAACATCCAAACACCTGGCCTCAAAATAATGACTTCCAAGAAGAATTGAAAATTGTCAAAACATTAAAAGTAGTTAATGATATGGCTGAGCGTGGTGTTAAATTAATAACCGACTTTAACGACCTTCTGACAAAAGATGAAGACCAAAAGTAATATGTCCTGCAAGTTGTAAGTAAATGCCGAGCATTATATCCTGACGTTTCAAAAACTACTTTAACAAAAGCTCTAAAATAGATTAGATAACTATGCAAAATTATCAACTCATGTAGGTACTACGTCTGTATCTTTTCTGTGTCTGTTTTGTATGTATTATATACCTAATTTTTATATTTTAAAATAAAAAATGTTATTAGACTTATCAGTATTACTTGTTTTTTTTATTATATTTCTTCTTTAAACTCAAAAATATACAAAAAAAAAAGCAAAATTTATCACTTAATAACAAAATATACGAAGTATGCTCCTAGTGGTTCCAGGTCTCGTTTTTGGGGCTAAAGGCTGTTGTAACTCGGTTTGACTTAAAATAACAACAATTATGTATAGAATATAAATTTTGAAGAACAACATTAGCTTTCTTTTGAGATATTAAGCGTGTTTCTATTATTTACCGTTCTGGAGTTATGGCTCCATATGTCAGCTTTTTGGCCAAAAATTTGGATTTTTTCAAACTTTGAGCGACGAGCGGCACGGGTTAACGTCGTTTAATCGAGCTCAAATTTCGGCTATCTCAATATCTGGAAAGAGGAATCGTTTTGTGGGGTCCAGACGAACAAGATTTTTTTCCCCCTCTATGAGATCTGGTCACTCTAATATATATATATATATATATATATATATATATATATATATATATATATATATATATATATATATAGATATATATATATATATATATATATATATATATATATATATATATATAATTGTATATATAAATATATATATATAAATATATATATATATATATATATATATATATATATATATATATATACATATATATACATATATATATATATATATATATATATATATATATATATATATATATATATATATATATATATATACATATATATACATATATATATATATATATAGATATATATATATATATATATATATATATATATATATATATATATATATATATATATATATATATATATATATATATGTATATATATATATATATATATATATATATACATATATATATATATATATATATATATATATATATATATATATATATATATATATATATATATACAGAGAGAGAGAGAGAGAGAGAGACGGCTCACTTATAGATATGCGGAAAGCAAAGAAGAAAAGGCAAATTCTGATAAGTTTTTATTTAGATCATGGATGCGTTGCATGGAATAACCAAATTATCAGGGTATCGTAGCTAGCTAGCCTAAAATTAGATGGATTTAATCTATAAAAAATAAAAAGTTTAATCTATTAAATGGCCTCGAGCACAGTTTTCTCCCATTAATGAAATGTGGATGATATATTTAAAACGGGTTCTGCCAGAGTGCAAGATACAATAACAGACCGGTGTGTAGGTCAGTGCTTGACGAACGGTATAGCACCACGCCTAACGTTCGGGAGGTTACTATTGGGGCAAATCTAACTATAAGGCTCTAGTGTTTTGAAAATGGATGACTAGAAATGGGCAATCGCTAGCATTACCAAAAAAGAGAAAAGTTGAACGGACTAGAGCGCTCTCTTTATTTTGTAGTGATTGTATATTATAATTATTGCCGTTTTAAAGTAGTCCCAGAAACTCTAATATACACTTTGCAAAACACGATAATAAAATTAATAATGTTCATGTTAACAAAGTCACAATTCTCTTTGTCTTTTATTCTTCAGTAGTTACTTTGTTTAAGTTAAGATCCTAAAAACAGAAATAAAATTTTATCTTAGCTTTGAATGATCGTAATTTAATTTAAAGGACTTTAATGAACGTAGGTGTTGCTGTTAAATGGGCTATAATCCCTCTGGCTTTTATTTAAGAAATTCGGAATTATTATTAAAGCAGCTTTGTACTTCTCAATAATTATCAGTCTTATTAAAAAAGTCAGTTGGCAGTATATTAAAGTACTTCTATAAATAAAAGAGCCTTCCAGGCCAAGAAAATTGTAAGTGGAAGGTATTAAAAATTAATATGAATTTATATCGCTTAAAATATTTTTTTCTGTAAAAATATATACGTAGTATATTAAAAAATTAGCTGCTAGAAAATAACAAGTGCATCGGCAGCTTGCGAGAGCCCGTAATTTTTTTTTTTTGTTTAACCTATCACGACTTGATATTCTCCGATATGATTATTACTTCAAGTTAAATGAATCGGATAAAAAAGTTCATGATTTTAGCTTGACGAAACACATCAAAGAGTACTTCATTTCATCCTTTCTAAGGTATCCTGCTTCACACTAATATGCCTGGTTTCGGTTACTCCAGTATATCTGAGAAATTTCAAGAATGCAGTTTTAAGAAAGAGATAAGTAGCTCTGTCTACCATCTGCCCAGGAGAATACTTAATTTGATCCTTTCTTAGCTTCTTACAACTTCAAGTTGGTTCAATATGGTTTTTTAGCTTTCACTTTTAATAATATACAAAATTTGTCAGACACTACATGGTTGTCATCTCTTAGTATACAAATATAGTATCTAGCCATTTATCACTCAGTTTTATTCTGTAGAAAAACTCAAGACACAACCTCTTTAAGTTATCTTGTATTGTTTAATAGCAACCTAAAGGATACTGATGGCTGATGTTCAGATTTCTCTATTTATTTAACAGGTTATGATTTGACACGTATTTCAGTCCGTAGGGTTTTCTACTTAAGGCTACGTACAGTTTGCATTTAAACAATTAGTGTTTACAAAACAGCCGATACAGCAGTATAAATACATTATATATATATATATATATATATATATATATATATATATATAAATATATATATTTGAGAGGAGGAGGGTAGTCTTGACCAACTAGTTAAACAGCAAACTTGAAATTCTTGGAGTAAGCGGTCATGGAAATAGGGCTAAAAAGTTTTTAACGCCATTTCAGCTACTCCAAGCTTTCGAAAATATTTTATTTTCTTCTTTAGGGCTACAAATATAGTAGACTATTATAAGATTTACAACAGAAAGCAACCCAATTTATTGACATCAAAACTACTTACTGCTAAGTGGTGCTTTTTAGAATGATTTCTTTCAACAAAAATCCACATTATTGTTAATATTTATTAGGAAAACAAACTTTCGACAAAAGCACCTTTAAGGAATATAAAATTAGTTTAGTCTATTTTGTTATGTATGGTACGAACAACTGTATGCTTGATTTTATTAAAATTTTTTACGTTTTTCATTCGTTTTTGTTAAGAACAGCGTAGTTTTACCTTTTGGTAAAGCATTAGTTGATTTATTCTAGGGAAGACAAAAATATTGCCATTTTTATTTAATTTTTGTGTTGTTTGATTGATTGATTATTTTTAGTTTGGCGCGTCGATATCGAGGATCATTTGGCGCCATAAGTGGGATGTTTAAATCTTAGAAAATAATTGTGTTTCTTTGAAGAATTTGATCAAACTGGAGATATTTGTAAACATTTGGAATCAATATTTGATCGAGAAGTTTTAATAGATCTAACCTTGTCTTAATGTCTAAATATTCATTTGAAGTTAAAATATGGTTAATAGTTTAGAGTATTGTAACAGTTTGGACATCTGGGTGGCGGATCACCTTTCAACAAATAAGAATGAGTGAGGAAGGTGTGTCCGATAGCTACCCTTCTCCATACTGTATTCTCTCTACGGTGACAGAGCATCGAGCTGAAGGGGCGGAAAAACTAGGGGTTTAACCCCCCACAACTTGCACGAATCCTCCCGCAGGTCCCACTCCAGCTGAAATAGATTATCAAAAGTCTGTTTGAAAAAGTTTTTTAGATCTTTTGGAGTGAGGATTGTGATAATTGGAGTGCCCGAGGTGATGGCAACCCTAGCTTGTAAATCAGCACTTTCATTACCTTTTATGTTAATGTGGCTGGGCACCCATAAGAAAGATATAGTAATACCCCTATTGGATGCCATTTGTATAAGATCAGATATGGATGTAGTGATAGGGTGAAAATGCGTGGAAGAGCTGATTGATTGTAATGAACTCAAGGAGTCTGTTATGATTAAAACTTTAGTATCTAGTTTGGTGGATATTAACCATCTTAACGCTTCTTTGATAGCAAATAATTCCGCTGAAAAGACAGAGGTGTAATTGTTTTAATTTGAATTTAATGGTAGTGTTATTGTATACGAAAGCGGCCCCCGTTCCCTGGGCAGCCTTAGAGCCGTCTGTATAAATATGAGAAGAGTCTTTGTATTTCTCGTTGATAAGTAATAGGAAGGCTGATCTGATTATGTGGCTTGGATTTCATTTCTTGTTATATTTTCGGAGCGTATAGTCAATGAAGGGTTTTATTGATGTCCAAGGCGGGTATATAGAAACTTTAGGAGAGTCGTTAGTTTGAATGGTTGTGACGATTTAGGATGTTCTTTACTCTAGATGCTATGGGGTCTGGTGGAATAATTGTGTTAGGTGGCGGGTTTAAATGTAATGCTCTTTTCATGATGGGTTTAAATGAGGCAGTTGAAAAGTATAGCATGAGGGATCTTTGTCTTGAAAGGTTGAGAGATGGAATAGCAGAGACGCACTGTAAACTTGGGATGGGCGACGTACGAAAGGCCCCTGTAGCCAATCTGAGAGCTTGATTCTGGATTGTATCTAATTTTTTCTTGTAAGAGGGTCTTGATGCATCGTATATAAAGTCACCATAATTTAAATTTGGATAGTATGAGAGATTTATAAATCCTGATTAAGGTTGTGAAACTTCCTCCCCATTGCGAATTTGCTAGCAATCTCATCAAATTGATGTCTTTTGAAGTAGTCATTCTGAGATGGTTGATGTGCTCCTTCCAACTCAAGGTTGGATCAAAGATCATGCCCAATATTTTGAAGTTGTTCTGAGGTGTTATAGGGTCATTGAGAAGTTTTAGTGGATTTAATTTAGAGCAGTTTCTTTTCGTGCAGAAATGTATGTATGATGATTTGTTTGGGGAAAAGGAATATCCCGAAATTGTGGCCCATTTTTGGATATTGTTCAGGGAAGATTGAATGAGGTTTGTGAGTGTGTTACTGTCACTGGAAGAT
The DNA here is from genome assembly GCA_019049505.1 of Pachyrhynchus sulphureomaculatus. Lineage (NCBI taxonomy): Eukaryota > Metazoa > Arthropoda > Insecta > Coleoptera > Curculionidae > Pachyrhynchus > Pachyrhynchus sulphureomaculatus. The sequence goes on from JAHKBH010003769.1 coordinate 11,526, forward strand.
TTATAAATTAAAATGTCATCAGCAAATAGCTTTATTTTTGTGTGATCTGGTAAGTGTTTCTCCAGTGTCTGGATGGCTATTTGAAATAATGTAGGACTCAGTATGGAACCCTGAGGTATTCCCGATTCTAGTACATGTATATCCGAGAGGAGGTCATTCGCTCTGACTCTAAAAGATCGAGGTTGGATAAAGTTGATGACGAATTTAGGGAGGTTGCCCTGAAACCCATCCTCATCAACTCGTCCGCTATGAGTTTACTGTTTGTCAGATCAAAAGCGTTCTGCAGATCCAGAGAAACGGCCAGAAGGTGTTTCCCCTGATTGAAAGGCTGATCTAAAGTCAGTATCGAACGAAGCGAGGTGATCTAGGGAAGAGAAACTTTTGCGAAAGCCATATTGGTGGGGAGATATGTTTTTGTGTTGTGTTTGCGAAATTTTTTATAAATTGACATTAGGAGATATATATACATACATATATATATATATATATATATATATATATATATATATATATATATATATATATATATACATACATATATATCACGAGTAACTACAAAATTTTGATTCGTGGTACTCCTCCAAAAGAATTGAGTGTTTTCCTACAAGTACGCTAATGAATGACCGTAAGCAGATAGGACTTGCAACGCTATCCATCAAAAAATTAAAATTTCCTTTTAATGTATTATAGCGAAGTAAAGCATCTCTTTAGTGCTGAGAGCTGCAGAAGTAAACTATATTTGTTTTCAGTGTTTTGACAGAAATTCTCTGCTAAAAAATAACATACTAAAGCTGTTCTACTATGACGATTACGTCACTAAGGACACAATGATATAGTCTAAAAAAAATCCAGGGTATAATATTTTGTTTAACCTTCTCTTTAACCTGTCCAAATAGTATTTGGCAACTTGTTCTGCAAAATAGGCGTTTTCAAATGTGATGGCCTCCTCATTCGATGAAAATCTCTGTCCTCTTAGCGAAACTTGAGGTTTCAAGAGTATAGTGGTGTGTAGTTTCGACGCCAAAACTCCGACTTATTTCGCTTGAACTGCTTCAATAGGTGGTTGGAAATGTTCATGCGAACGGGTTTTTTGGTCCTCTATGAGCAAGCGCGGCACCTAGCTCACGGTAAGGTTTTTTCATACCCAAATGATCAATTGCCTCTGCTATCTCTCTAACCTTAATTCGATGGGTCGTCTAGTACCATTTGGTGAACTTTTTTTCGATGATATCGGTGGTGGTTGCAGTTTTTTGGCCGCCCCGAACGTTTATCGTCAACCAAGCTGGTATGACTACGTTTAATTTCAGCTGGTCAAAATTTCACAGTGGAAAAAGCAGCATCCATCTCGGCTTTAATTTGCGTTGGCGTGTTGCCTTTCAAATACAAGAATTTAATAACATCTCGAATGTGATAATTTCTCGCTGTAACACAACAACAACACTTTTCATACGTACAAGGTATTACAAAGTTCACTATTCTTAGGTGTCCGAAATTATATGGCTTGTGGCTATTTCAACTATAGATAGGTCAAACTTCTACGGAAAAATTCGCATTTGACATAAAAAATTAAAGAACTGTACTACCATTATATTTACATAAAACTTTTTAAATTTAACGTAAAATTGAAAACATGTTTTATAATTGTCAGTTTTGGTTGAAATATTAATATATACCATAAATTTTTATTATTTTACAATAACAGCAGTTTTTTCAACTTTTTTAATTGAAAATCTTATTTGAAGGAAATTATTTTTTAACTGTTGTAGATCAAATTATTGGCAGTAGAAATTGCTCAGGAAGTAAATGCTCATAGAATTTCAAAAATGTCCGAATTCGGAAAGAAAAAGCTGTGTCTGCTTCTTACTTGAACGAAGAAACTGCCTCCGTGCCCAAAGAAGCTAATAATGAATGGACTTTTTTTTTAATACTTTTTAGAATATGGGTTTTTTGTAGAAGATAAAACCTTTTTTGACTTTAGAAAACCCTTGAAAAATATACAGGATGCAGAAAAAATGGGAAATATTAACTGACAAATTCAAAAAAATCAGACATCTATGAGCGTCTTTTTCATATATGTAAGTTACTGAGTTTTTTAGAACTAAAATTGAGAGTTTTGGAATTTTTTTCATTTTTAAAACTAATTTATTTGATTATCATATTCTACCATTCTTATTACTATTCACTTTTTTTGGCTTGTAAAAGAAATTTATTCTACCAGATAAAATCTTAATGTTGCATTGAAACATCGATTTTATTAAATTTGCACTCAAATTTAGGGATTTGAGTACATATTTTCTTGCACAGACATTGTATTTTTAGTGCTTCCGTACGGAACACTTATAAGATCACTTCGGTGTCTGTCCGTCTGTCTGTCCG
>JAHKBH010003770.1:0-13900 GCA_019049505.1 Pachyrhynchus sulphureomaculatus
TAGGGCAAGGGCGAAAACGATGCACTAGCGACCTAGATAAACGTTTTTATAAGACAATATGCTTTAAGAAATAGGACTGTCACTAGTTCTATAATAAGAAACGAACTCGAGGCTGTTCGCAATGTCACAATTTCTTTTAAAACAGTTAGAAGAGACGGTTAAATGATCTGAATTTACAGTAGGAGACCAGTCACTGGCGCCCTTACTTATTAGAGAGAACAGAGTTTGCCAGGTTACGTTTTGCTCGAAATTACGAAAAACTGGTCTCTGGATGATTGGAAACAAGTTTTCTTTACAGATGAAACCAGGGTTAGTCTAAAAACATCCAGAGATGGTCGTGAGCGAGTATGGCGAAGACCAGGAGAGAGGTTTACTCCTTGCAATATCTCTGCAAGGATTCCATTCGGCGGTCGCTCTGTTATGTCTGGGGTGGCATCTGCTTTATGCTCGACCTCACGTGGCTAGGGAGGTACTCGATTATCTTAATCAAGTTGATATACCGATTATGCAATGACCACCAAAAAGCCCCGGATCTGAATCCGATAGAACATGAATGGGATCAACCTTAAGAAAACATGTAAAACGTTACTATACCTTGGCAACCTAGAAACACTGAGGGGTAAAATGCAATCAATTCCCTCAAGATTTATAATCACCAAAAATTACTTAATTTAGGAAAGCATTGCTTAGGTAGTGTGCATTAAAACGCTGTCATATCCCGAAGTAGAGGGAGGCAACACGACAGCTACTAGTAGTGCCAGTTACATTCACACAACCGTTATTAATTTTGCCTACAAGTGTCCCAGTTTTATTTTTTTCATTATTACATAATTTACAACGATTTTGTTTTATTAGGTCTTAAGAATAAGTTTTAAGTTTCGAAATCTTATAGGAGAAATTTTGGTAGCTAATTCACTTTTTAAAGTATCCAAATAAGTTTTTTTTTTCTACCGTTTTAGTGTAAACAAAATGTTTCATAAAAATAGACTAAAAAATTTAATTAAAATTTAATTTTCATTATAGAGATTTGTATGATTTAATATATTGTTGGCTTTAATTTTGTTCCAGGAGTGTGTGTGGTGTGTGGTAATGTATAAAGATTATATAGAATTATATATATATATATATTATTATATATATATATAATATTATATATATACATATAATAAAGAGAGGAGAAAGCAAAAGTTGGCGAGTAATCTAACAAAAATCCTAAATTATGAAACTAGTTTGGGAACTCGGGCAAAAAGAAAGGGCATCAACCAGATGTTCAGTAACCTAATTAGTCATTTAGCCAATATTTCCGGTCCCCAGGGTTGGGACCTCGTTCCATTCAGGTGCAGCAAACTGAAAAAGTAGATAAACGAAGCATATATATATATTATATATATATAATGTTTATATATATATATATAATATATATATAATATCATATATATATATGTTGCGTGTAAATATATATATATTTTTCACGGATAGTGTAAATGTAATACATTAAAAGTCCGGGTTTTTCAATCCGTTCGTTAAAACAAGAATTTTGCACGGAACGTTTCGCCCAAAATCTCATTTTTGGCCATTTTCAAGTGCTCTTGTTGTCTGGCGCTACTCCATACTGTGATCTCTGCATGCTTACGTACAGCCGCTCCGAAGCTTACTTGATAGACCGAAGTGTAAGTCGCCGCCCTTTTATAGATCGGGCGTCGTGCGCAGTAATTGTTAGGTGGGGGAATCTGCGATTGTGTTCGTCCGGGGCATCGGTGTTTGGCCGGCTGGGTGCCCGTATTCAGTGGGCAATTACGGGTTCTTGGCGCTATTACTGACCTGTTTGCTCAATGTTTTGGTTTATTCCTTTGGTTTAGCCAGTAGAAAGACCCCTTTCCTATATAGTGGAGATATTCAGTTGCATCATCCCGCTTATTTAGTTGTCCATTCTTTTGCGATGTTCCAACGTCTTAGCTCCTCGACTATATGCGTGTTTTAATAAATGGTTGAAATCGAGGCTATTTGTTTCAGATTCCCTCAAAATTGACTGTTGTGACTAGTGTCAAGATTGGGTGCGGAAAAAGAGCTGAGTTTGTTATTTTTAATACCTATTTTTATGTTTGCGGATCCGGTGGAGATTCTTTCTCGTTTTTTGATCTATCCCTATGTACAATTTGTGGCAGTCTCCGCATAGGATGCTGTAAATTCCGAAATTCGATTTTTTCCATTGTCTTTTGAAAATATTAAAATAGCGTCACTAAAACCACTGGTCTCTTGTAAAATAATCGTCGAAATGTCATAAAAATTTTGACACGTACATCATTTCTAATAATCATAAAACATGGATTTTTTATGAAAAGGGCGACATCTATGTTTTTCGTGAGCTCTAGGAACTCTAAAACGTGAAGAAAAAGTCAAAAAAAATCCTTTGGGAATTTTTTGTAATTGTATCAGTAATACAATATTTTCCAGCATTAATTTGCTCCTAAAAATATAATAAATACAGTGTCGTCGGCCACGACTATATCGTCGCTATCGTACTAGCTTGAAACCGCTCAGCTGATTGCCGAGCCAGCCAAGTGGAGTAATAAGATTAATTACGGATTAATAAAATAAATCTAGAGAATTTCTTTTACAAAATTTGACAGATATTTGAAACCGTTTAACTAATTTCTTATGTAAACACAGCGGTGGGATATGGCTCGCACGAGCCGATATGTTTGCTATTTTTCGTATTAATACGTACGCCAGTCGATATGTTTTTATTGAAACAATTGAGGATGTTTAACGGTTTTCAGACAAAACAATTGTTATTTTTGTGCACGCTATACTTCAGGTATGTTGTTATTCTCGACCCCTCTCATACTACAGGGAATGTACATAAATAAGTTTAAAACTTAACAGGGCTACCGCATACATACTAATCTAAACGCGAAGCAAGAATTAATAGTAGACACACAGGAAGGGCGCATGGTAAACGAACGAGTTTAGGAATTTGGTTGTGATGACCAGATTTCCTAAAAAATTTAATATATTCAATGGCTCACACCGCCTTCGCTATATTATTAAAAGCATAATCTAATAAAAAAGTCAAATTAGCGTTATTATGTTGGGAATGCGGAATCTTTGGACACAATGACACCACTCATATAATATCACCACTACACCAAAGACTTTATTTTTTGCACTTGATGAGCGTTTCGCTAACCATGTTAGCTTCATCGGGAGCGATGATTGACTAAAGCTAAACTACAAATATACCCTATTTACACTTAACCTAACACCTGAATTACTCAGGCAGGACTAATGGCTTAGGTGTGCGAGGGCCATCAGTTGCAGTGAAGTAACCAGTAGAGGGACTAAAACGAATAGGCCCTCTGTCTTTATTTAAACTACTTTTACATTTTATGATTTCCATACTTTCGTATGAGTTCAACAATCTCCTATCAGATACATTTATTATTAATCTTAGATTATCTAATGTTACAGTATGATCAGCTTCAAGGACATGTTCGGCAATGCTAGACTTTTCTGTTCTATTGTATTTTAAGTGTGCTAAGTGTTCTTTAAATCATGTTTTTAATTGACCTTTTTAGTTTGCCCAACATACTTTTTGTCACAATCATTACAACTAATTCATAAATTCCACTTTTTTCTCACAATTAGGAATCTTATCTTTGGGATTTCCTAAGATATTACTCAGATTGTCTGATGACTTATAGACTAAGGTGAGGCCTACCTTATTAAATACCTTATTGAGTACCTTGCTATATTTCGGATTATATGCTATGGTGTTATTTTCCTCGCGTGTAAAAAATGGTTATTATTAAAAGAAGTTGAGAAGTTACCGTTAAATACTTTCGCAGTGAAGAATTCGTTAGAATTTATTAATAAAAAAAAAAATCTAGTTCTTAATGAAGGTGAAGTCTTAATTTCTTTTGATGTTATTTCTTTGTTCCCAAGTGGTGCCAATTCCACAAACTTTACAATATCTCGAAGAATTACTTAGAATGAATGACTTTGAAGACGAAATTAATTCGTGAATACTTAACATTATCTAAACTTTGTATGGAACAAAATTATTTCCAATATAACAATCAATTTTATGTTCAGAAAGAAGGAACAGCTATGGGTAATTGCTTATCACCTTTCATAGCCAATTTATTCATGAGTAAGTTTGAAATCGAAGCCATTAAAGAATTCGAATATTTCCCAAGGATATGGTATAGGTATGGTGGATGATATTTTCGCGATTTTTGATACAAAGAAAGCAAATAATGATGATTTTTGTTTCTAAATTAAATAGCCGGTATGATTCCATTAAATTCACTTATTACGAAGTTGAGAACAAAGGACAATTGCCTTTTCTCGATATTTTAATTATTAAAAATAATAATAGATTAGAATTTGATATCTATAGGAAGGGGACAACAGTAACAGATAGATATATTCCTAATGATTCATTTCATTGCAAACAACATAAATTAGCCTCATTACATTTTTTAGTTCATCGTTTGGTCACTTTCCCTCTGAATAGAGTAAACTTTAATAAAGAAAGGAATCGTATTAGAAATATAACTAGAGTTTTAATGGTTATGACGATGACTTAGTAAATAAGCTAATAAATAGACATAAGTTTAGGTTTAATATTCAGAATTCCACCTTTTTTACACGCGAAGAAAATAACACCAAGTATGTCTCCATACCAATATAATCCGAAATATAGCAAGGGACTCAATAAGGTATTTAATAAGGTAGGCCTCATCTTAGTCTATAAGTCATCAGACAATCTGAGGAAATATCTTAGGAAATCCCAAAGATAAGATTCCTAATTGTGAGAAAAGTGGAATTTACGAAATTAGTTGTAATGATTGTGACAAAAAGTATGTTGGGCAAACTAAAAGGTCAATTAAAACATGATTTAAAGAACATTTAGCACACTTAAAATACAATAGAACAGAAAAGTCTAGCATTGCCGAACATGCCCTTGAAGCTGATCATACTTTAACATTAGATAATTTAAGATTAAAAAAAATGTATCTGATAGAAGATTGTTGAACGCATACGAAAGTATGAAAATCATAAAAATGTAAAAGTAGTTTAAATAAAGAGACAGAGGGCCTATTCCTTATAGTCCCCTCTACTGGTTACTTGACCGGTAAACTGATTGGCCTTGCCTATGTCATTAGTTCCGCTTGAGTAATTCAAGGGTTAGGCTAAGTATAAATAGGGTGAAGATTTGTAGTTTAGCTTTAGTCAATCATCGCTCCTGATGAAGTTTAACATGGTTAGCGAAACGTGCGTCGAGTGCCAAAAATAAAGTGTTTGTCACTTATTGGTGTAGTGGTGTTATTATACTGAGTAGTTGAACTTGTTTATTAAGTCATCGTCATTCATTGAGAACTAGATCTCTTGTTTTGGTAATGAACTCTAAAGAATGTGAGTTTATTAATGGTAAAATTCTAAAAAACGATAACCATTTGGATATCAAATATGTGGGTGATCTGACCGATGAAACCATGGGTCGCATTGCTTTTTTTTTTCCAGGTTTTGTGAATTTTGGGTAAGCAATACACCCTTTGATATGGTCGGATTACTCATATTTAATTTTAAATTTTAGCTAATCGGAGATAAGGTTCTTATATTTCTTTAAAGAATTTTTAACTTCTGTTAAAATTGTCGGTAATGGATTTCTTTTACCTTTTTATTGGATGAGAAAGTAAGATTGCTTTAGATCTGACAACCCTCTGACTGCGTTAAAGAGGTTTCCGATGTAAATTTTGGCTGTTACGAAAAACTTATATCCCTTTTTCGAAGAAATGCACTTTCACTTTTCATCGAAAATGTAAAGAAGCTGTTGCTTCTAAAACATCTCGCCTACCGCCAATGGCGTGAAAATCCTAACATCTTTGTACACAGATGCAAGGAAATTATCGACGAAACCAAGGAGGCACACAATGAAAGAATTAAAAACAAACTTCCTGCATGCCCCAACAATTCCAAGTCTTTTTGGTCAGTCGCTAAGGTCATTAGTCCAAATTTCATCAAATCTACTCTACCACCACCCACACATCCAGATAATATTATTACAACAAGACCTGTTGAAAAGCCAACTTATTAGCTGAATTTTACTTCACATTTTTACTGTCCATTTCCAAGGAAAAGCACCACCAGCTATTTCCATAGTGTAAGTCAAGGATGCCCGATATTGTCTTCAGACAGCGTATCATAAAACTTATTTTTTAAGAAAGCTAGACACCAAAGAAGCTTCTGACGCTGATCCTTGCCATGATACGAAAAAAATTTCACGAGCGATCTAATACCAGTCATTCAGAACAATATGGTTTTTTTGAAGTGACTCAACTCACAAAGATTTGGAGATCCAGAGACATCAGTCGCAATACGAAAATAAAATGTAGTAGAAATCCTTGAATTCTTCATATTCAGGTAGGCACTGAAACCTGGACTATAGATGCGTTTGAAATGTGGTGCTGGCGAAGGATGCTGAGAATTCCGTGGACAGCTCGGCGAACAAATACTTCAGTCCTTAAATGAGGTCAAACCGAAACAGAGACTTTCCACCACAGTCTATGCTAGCATCCTAAAGTATTTTGGTCACATTACACATGCTGATAATATGGTGCAGAGCAACCCAAATGGAAGGAGGCGACCCTGAAGATCACCTAGGCCGCTGGATGGATATGATTGAGATGCGGTTTGGGTACCAACATGGAGCAAGCTACAAGACGAACAGCTAAAAGAGAACGTTGGCTTGCCACTATTACAAACATCGCCAATACACTGGATAGCCAGACATAATCATGACATGTCTGACAAGATATTTAGACTAGAGGAGGAGGCCTCATTGGGACACCTGGACCATGGTGCACCATCGGTGCTTGTACGACCGCATTTAAGTTTACTAAACCGACATATAGTTGCGTTCCAAGAAGCAGATATGCCATAACACTGGTCAAGCCATTCTTGGATTCAACCTGTATTTTGTTCTATCACAAAATTTTTTATGTTCCATCGTTTTGCAAAAAAACAAAAGTGGGGCCACTCAAACACTCATAAACTAATAGACAAAATTTCATGAAAATTTTACACGAATCTTCCGAGAGTTGATACTAACTGAAAATCATATGGGTTTTTGTTTGTGCTACCATCTAGAGTAATCTCTATCTAATACATGAACATTAAGACATTTCAATAAGATTTCATTCTTACGTACTGACATTATAAGATAACTTCGGTGTCTGTCTGTCTGTCACACACCCGATTTTCTCCGAAAACTAATTGTCATAGAAAGTTGAAATTTGGTAATAATATAGGAATTGATGGCCTCATCAAAGCCGTGTAGTTTTTGAAAGTCAAATTTTGACTTAAGGGGTTAGTTTTGGGGGTGCAATCGGAAGTGAAAAAAATTTTTTTTTAGTAGGACATCGAGTGTGGTGTCAAATGAAAGCTTGTGAAAACACGAGTAAAAAATATATATAATGTAATACTTGCCCACACTTTTCTTTGTATTATTTTTTAAAAATCGAGAAAAAATCGCTGTTCCCCCCACCTTATCTCGAAAAGTACTTATCAAAAAATTTGGAAAAACTCTGGAATATTCTCCACGGGTGTAGATTGAACGAAAATTATCACGAGTGCATTACCTGTAATAATTTATCTGGTATATAAAAAAAAAAACAAAATTTCAAGGTCATCAATTTTTAGTGAAGATTGGAAACAAACTTTGTTGAAAACTCATTTGGGGTGTGTTTTGTGAAGTCACTGATCATTTTTATAGTAACAAACATTTTTCTTTTAAAAGCAATCAACGTACGGAACACTTATTGTGCAAGTTCAACTTGCACTTGACCAGTTTTATTTTTTTTTTTTTTTGACGCCGGTTAAAAGTAAAAATGTTAACTATGTCGCTACATCAAGGCACGGGTAAGAGTACTGAGGTTTTTGCTACGTAATATTTTTTTTTTTATTTGCTAGTAGGAAACAAAGAGAGTTCTACCAAAGAGTTATGACTTTAAAATGCACTTACGCGCAGAGGAGTTACGCTTAAGTTGCTAGTAAAACATTCACCATGATGTTCGATATTTATGTCTATATTTTTGTTTTGTTTGTAATTATCCATAGAAGACTTTCTATTCCTGTTTATTATGGTGCCTAGACACGTCGTAAAATTATGTTGAAAATGATGTAGGTAGATAAATGTCTTCGGCTTCGGCTAATTATAGAACTTTCAGCACGTTTTCTACTTTTGTTATGCCAGATGATCCAGACAGAGAGTCTTTGACATTTTACTGTAATTTTCAACGTCCTAAATTTAGACAGAAAAGACCAGGCGAATTTATTATTGGGTTATATCGAGACACTCATTTAATGATCACTCTTAGGAAATTTAATGATTCTAAAAATACGTGTAATTTTTTGAGATACTTGTTAAAAATGCTCGCAAATGTAAATGGAGTTAGCGAGTACGCTTACAATTTTACCCGCAGAAAATTAGTACCATTTTTTTAATTTTTCAATCCAAACTTTACATAATTTGTTATTGAGATAATCGTAGAAAAAGTCGACCAATTGACAAAGTAGTCAAATCCTGAAAATATCAAATGCAATCGAGGCGATATATACCGGGTGTTTCATTTAACTTCAAAAATACGAATAACTCGAAAAATAAGCTTTGTCGAAAAAATGCTTCAAACAGAAATTGCGGGGTTCAAAGGGGGCATACAATGGTAGTAAGAAATTTGGCCTTGATTAGCGTGAAATCAAGGTCGACTCAATTTTTTTTTAAGTAAAAGCCAATATACAGTGACTCACAGCTGAAATGATGCAGTCGCTATAAGAAAAGATTAACTGGTCTCAGTGCCTCTTTATTTATTTGCGAAAAAACAATTGTGCAATTGATTTTTGTTTAGTTTAAACATTTTTTCATTCAATAAAACGAAATTATTTAAAAAGTCGTCGAAACTACAATTTCTGAGAGAAATTTAATTATTACTCATTACAGGAATGGATACAGCCAAAGAGACATAGCCAAAATGTAAAAAAATGTCCGTCAACTGTTCAGTCCATATCATTGAACGTTACCAGAATGAAAATAGGGTCGAGAATAAAGTCAAGGTTGGCTCCAAAAAAGATCTTCAATGAACGTGAAGAAAGATGGATTTTAAAGAGGCATCAAATAATCCAAAAAAAAAGTGCGCCAAAGTTGTGCGCCGAGGTGGAAAGACAGTTTGGAAAAAGGTGTAACCCCCGAAACAGTTCGACGGATCTTGCGAAATAATAATTTACATGGTCGAACTGCTAGAAATAAGCCTTTCATTAGCCAAAGAAATAGACGCGTAAGATTGGAATTTGCCAGAGAGCATATCAATAAAGACTTGAACTTCTGGAATTCAGTAATATTTGCTGATGAGACCAAAATAAACTTATTTTGGGTTCGATGGAAAAATATCAGTGTGGAGAAAGCCTAACGAAAGAATTAAAATTGAAAAATATAAAAGCTACGGTTAAAAGCACGGTGGAGGTGGAGTGATGTCATGGTGCTTGTATGTCATCTGCAGGAGTAGGTAACATGCATTTCGTCGAAGGGAATATGAACCAATATGTGTACTTGGATAAACTAAGGCAGCATCTCGTCGCTAGTGCACAAAAATTAGATATTGAAAAACAATTATATCGGTTCTATCACGACAATGATCCAAAGCACACGTCATTTCGAGACTGCAGTTGGTTGCTTCATAACTGTCCAAATGTTATTAAAACACCAGCCCACTCACCAGACTTAAATGTAATTGAAAATTTGTGGCTGACCATTAAAAAATAAAGTAAATAGTGCCCCAATATCAAATAAAACTGAATTAAAAGTAAAAATTACTGAAGCATGGAACACTATTTCCCCGAAGTATACTAGAAAGTTAGTTCAATCAATGTCCAGAACATTACAAGCCGTTATTGATAATGAGGGAGGCCCGACCCAAATATTAGCAGGCTTATTTCAAATTCTACAGTTTGTTTTCTCTAATAATTTTGGTATATTGAATTTTGCATCATTTAAGCTGTGACGTTAAAATCGCATATAATTTAATTAATTATTTATTGTTAATTAAGTAAGGCATATTTAAGACAAAAAGTAATTCATACTTTTTTTAGAAGACTCTTTAACTAATTTAATTTCAATAAGTTGTTTTTTCCAAATAAATAAAGAGGCACTGAGACCAGTTAGTCTTCTTATAGCGACTGCATCATTTAAGCTGTGAGTCACTGGATGTTTTTGCAGATTGATATTTTACGTAAAAAAATAAGAAACTTTTGTTGGAAACAGTTTTTTTTTTTTGAATGTCAATTTTTATGGCAAAGAAATGACAGTTTCAAAATATTTTACTAATTAATTAATATGTTTAGAGCAACTGAACGAGTGGCGGTAGACGGATTCTTCACTATAAACGTCGGTGTGCCCCCAAAGCTCCGTACTGTCTCCTACCCTCTTTTCTCATTTACATTAACGATCTGCTAGAAAAAAGCCGGGAATGCAATCTACAACTTTGCAGATGACAGTACGCTTATCTTTTCATTCACTTTGAACGCTCGGACACCGGCTGCAGCAGGAGGTCGTTCCACTTAACAAAGACCTGAACGATATTCTATCTTGGGATGACAGTAACAAGTGGAATTTAATGCTACGAAAACCCAGGCGGCAGTTTTTTCTAAAAAAAGTAACGTTGCTGCACTCATACATAGTTACGGGGGGCACTCCATTCCTCTAACATCGTCACTCCATTTGTTGGACGTTAATTTGAGGGCAAATATGTCCCTGGCATGAAACATGTCGCTGGCATAGCAAAGAAGAACTTCTCAAAAACTTGGGAATTATTATTTCGAACCAGAAAGCTTTACACTCCACAACAACTGTTAATTCTTTACAAAGCTCAAATTCGACCAACTATGGAATATTGCTCCCATGTTTGGGGCTCCGCTCCCAAACATACATTGCATTTGTTATATTGTATTCAGAGAAGAGGTGTTCGTCTGACGGGAGATCCGGAACTGACAAACGGCGGCATGATTCGCTAGAACATCAAAGAACAGTTGGCGACTTGAGCCTATTCTATAAGTATTTCATGGAAAGTGTTCGAAGGATTGAGGCTCAGCTTGTTTTACTCTAGTACAACGCTTTTTAAGCAGTCTTTTATATGGGAAAACATCAACTTCCCTTTGGAAGAATTTGCCCAGGACTGTGTTTCTCACCGAGTACAATTTACAGAAAAAGTAAATACATTACATCTATCTGGGCCAAATAATAACCATAGGAAAGAATAAAAACCAGCAGCTTGAAATAGAAAGAAGGATACGTATAGGGATGGGCAGCATATGGAAAATTGAACAATATGTACTGAATATGAACATTCCTCAAAGATCAAAAACCCAAAATTTATAATCAATGTATCTTACCAGCTACAACGTATGGAGCCGAGACATGGGTTTTAACTAAAAGAAACAATAGAAAAACTACAAGTTCACCAACGAGCAATGGAAAGGAAGATGTTGAGTGTTACTTTGATGGGACAAGAAAACTAATAAATGGATTAGACAACAAACAAAGGTGGATGATATCACCAAACGGATAACATCTCTGAAATGGAGCTGGGCCGGCCATGTAACGAGAGAGCGACGTATAAGTGGAAGTGGCTGACAGAATCACTAGGTGGAGACCATAAGGTGTGTGAGAAGCGAAGCTTAGGAAGACCCCAACAGAGATGGAGCGACGATCTGAAGAGAATCGGAAGGCTTATAGCGTTCACTTTAGAGCAGCAAACTTTTTTTTTGGTATTTTACGTCCAATAAACTACTTATATTCCAAAAAAACGCAAGCCTGTTAACATTAATGGGTCAAAATTTCGTCAAAATTTGCGCTTTGACGACTGGGCTAATATAGTGCTTAATTAATATAAGTGTAGGAATCCACATGGAGAGTTAAAGGGGTTGCTTCGTATGTGTTGTGGATGTAATTTTCTGGGTTCGTGCAAGTGAGAATTTCATTTTCAAATACTATATGATAAAAAAAAACGAAGGTTAGTGGAAGAGAAATAACAAGGAGATTAAGTGATTATATTGGCATAAAAATCCTTTAGAACAAATTATTTCAACTGTTTTAATATTAGCAACTTTTTAGTGTATTCGCGTACGGAACACTTATAAGATCACTTCGGTGTCTGTCTGGTCTGTCTGTCTGTCCGTATGTCCATCACCCCGATTTTCCCTTCCGAAACTTTTTGTCCATAGAAAAGTTGAAATTTTGGTAATAATATAGGAAATTGATGGCCTCACAGAGCCATGTAGTTTTTTGAAAGTTTTAAATTTTGACGTAGGGGATTAGTTGTGGGGGGGTTGAATTCGGAGTGAAAAAAAATTTTTTTTACTAGGGAATCGAGTGTGGTGTCAAATGAAAAGCTTGTGAAAAACACGAGTAAATATATATATATATATATATATATATCTATATATATATATACTATATATATATAAAAGTAACACTTGCGCGCACTTTTTCTTTGTATTATTTTTAAAACTCGCGAAAAAATCGCCGGGCCACCCGCCTTATTCTCGGAAAAGTACTTATCAAAAAATTTTTGGAAAAAAATTCTGTTGAATATTTTCCAGATGGGTTGTATGTAAATGTGACCCAAAATTATCCACGAGTGCATTAACCTGTTATAAATTTTCTCAGGGTATATAATTATAATTATTAAATTTTCAGTAAAGATTGGAAATAAACTTGTTGAAAACTCCATTTTTGGGGTATGTGTTGTGAAGTCACTGATCAT
The DNA here is from genome assembly GCA_019049505.1 of Pachyrhynchus sulphureomaculatus. NCBI lineage: Eukaryota > Metazoa > Arthropoda > Insecta > Coleoptera > Curculionidae > Pachyrhynchus > Pachyrhynchus sulphureomaculatus. Next base: position 12,822 of record JAHKBH010003770.1, read on the forward strand.
TTTATACTTCCGTTTACAATATTTTTTAATGTTTTTAGCAACTAATTTCAAAAAGATGATTTTTCTAATTTAGTTTGTAACGCCCTCTTTTCAAGACTGTCAAATCACCGTTTAAATAATTATCAGTTAAATTTAACTGGGCATAAGTAATCTTTTTTTTTTCTATATCTTAACTTTAGTAATTCCAAAGGAAAAAAAAATGTGACCAATTTCAATTTCAAATTCTCAACCCTAATGTATTTATATACATCAAGTGCATATTTACTTTTGATGCCATTTAATTGCAAGTTTATCCATTATCTTTTTGGGAATTGGGTCGCCTGTTCTGGGGTGTTAAATAAAAATTTGGACTAGGTTATTTTGTTTGTTTTAATGTTTTGAGGTTTTTGAGGTTGTTAGCGATGACCTTGATTTTCGTCCGGTAAAATGATTTTAGACACTGAAATTTCCGATTTGTTTTAACGGAACACTTAGTAATTACAAACATAAACGTTTACTACTCCAGGAAATAAATTATTAGTTTCCATGTTTCAAAACAGGTAAATATAGATTTTTGTTTTCCCACGGAACTTAACTCAGTCATGTATCGCCCACTTGATTTCTTGTCAATATATATAGCTTTGTACTAAAGTCCATTCACTTGTGAACTTTTAAATGTGTGGAATCGAAGGCGTTCTATTAATTTGAATACACATATTTTTTACACAAACTTATGCGGGAAAAGGGCAATAAAAATAGACAAGGCATGTGGTAGATAAAAAGTGCGTGTGTAAAAGAATTCTCTATGCGTACGGGGGAGATTAATATTGTAAAATTAACGAATGAAGTTTGATTTGTTCTGGTAGGTTCTTGCGCTCCTAATTATTTGCGCTGGCTTTGTTGAATTGTGTACAAAAAGAGAGCTATTCGCCTGATTTAACATCTTCTGATGAAGCTTACTTTTTCGCAGTCATGGAGCAGTTATCAGCCATAAACAAGCATTATTATTCCAACTGTTAATCCAGTTTTGGGGTCTGGGAAGTCGAAACCAAAAATCATTGGGTTCGCTTAAGGTATGGAGTGGAATATTAAATTTTCGA
>JAHKBH010003771.1:0-7500 GCA_019049505.1 Pachyrhynchus sulphureomaculatus
GCTTTGTAAAGAACTAACAGTTGTTGTAGAGTGTAAAGCTTTCTGGTTCGAAATAATATTCCCAACTTTTGAGAAGCTCTCCTTGCTATGCCTACATGTTCATGTCAGGACATATTTGTTCCCAAATTAACGCGCAACAAATTGAGTGACGATGCTAGGGGAATGGAGTGCCCCGACATGACTATGTCGGATTCAGCAACGTTAACTTTTTTAGAAAAAACTGCCGCCTGGGTTTTTGTAGCGTTAAATTCCACCTGGTTGCGGATATTCGCCTGAGTAGCCGATGTCCGACCGTTCAAAGTGAATAAAGAGATAAGCGTACTGCCATCTGCTGTAGATTGTATTCCCGGTCTTTTCAGCAGATCGTTAATGTAAATGAGAAAGAGAGTAGGAGACAGTATGGAGCCCTGGGGCACACCGGCGTTAATAGTGAAGGTCCGTCGACCACCACTCGTAAACAACGCTCTCTGAGGAAACATGAGAACCACAAACAGAACTTTTCAGACATACCATAAACGCATACCTTAGTCAAACAGTCAATCGTGCCAAACACGGTCGAATGTCCTAGAATATGTCAAAAGCAACCGCCCGAGATTCTACAAAGGGTTCAATTGCGTTGTTCCAAACATGTGTTACATAAGTCAGAAGAACTCCTGTTGATCTATGTTTACGAAAGCCATATTGGTGATCGCTAATAATGTTGAATTCTTGAAGATATTTTTAAAAAATGCTGATTGATAACCTTTTCCATGACTTTGGATATTATTGAAAGCATGTGCGACTGGTCGGTAGTTATTTGGCAAGGTCTTCTTGCCTTTTTTTAGATATGAACTCTGGTACAGGGAATGTTTCCTTCCTGCTGGATAGGTTGAAAACTGGTGTTAGTTCTCTTGCACAGTTTTTGAGAACTATGGCAGGTATTCTGTCAGCGCCAGAAGCCTTTTTTGGTGTCTAACTTCATTAAAATACGCTTCATGATGCGCTGTTTGAAGACAACATCGGGCATCCTTGACTGCAACATGGGAAGAGTGGTGGTGCTTTTCCTTGGAAATCGACAGTAGAATGTGAAGCAAAGAGTTTCAGCCAACAAGTTCGCTTTCTCAAGCAGTTGTCGTTGCAATAGAATTATCTGGCCGTATGAGTGGTGGTATGGTCGATTTGGTGAAATTTGGACTAGCTGCTTTAGCGACTGCCCAAAAGGACCTGGAATTGCTGGGACAAGAGAGAAGTTTGTTTCTAATTCGTTGATTGTGTGCCTCCTTGGTTTCGTCGATAATTCCTTTACATCTGTTCAGGGGCACGAACAAAGGTTGTTACGATTTATGGTGTTAGGATTTTCACGCCATTGTCGGTAGGCAAATTGTTTAGAAACAACAGCTTCTTTGCATTTTCGGTCAAACTGAGGCTTGCCGTTGAAGGGGCCTTTCTTCGAAAAAGGGATGTAAGCTTCCATACCAGTCAAAATAACATCGGCGACCTCCCTGGCGCAGTCAGATGGGTTCTCGGATCGAAAACAAATGTCTATCCAAGAAAAAGTTCGAAAATATTCCATGAGATCTTCCCATTTAGCAGATTTGTAGTGCCAAATCTTGCGCGGTTTTAAGCGGCTCTCTGTCACTGATTGATAGGATACTCGATGTCGAAAGAACCCTAAAGGTGGATTTACGGTGACCGTGTAAATCTCCGGATTGGTGGTTAAAAACAGATCAAGAAGACTGGCGAACTCCCCGTCTAGATCAGGGATCCGTGTTGGTTCAATAAGCTGAGTTAAACCACAACTGAATGAGAATGATTCAGCTTCACGACCTTGTTCGTTGGTAGTATTTGAATATTTAAGCCAGTTGATATTATGGACATTAAAAGTCGCCCAGGATGGCAATTTTAACACTTGGACAGTTAGTTTGTAAATGATCGACAGTGTCTGCAAGAGAAGCGAAAAATGTTCTAACGTTGGTATTCGATTGTATTGGTAGTCGATAGAGGATACAGATGGAACCTTGTGGTTTGATGAGTCGTTATTTTTCACCATAACATCAAAGCTTGGGGGCTCCAGAGCCACTTCTCCGTTGGCAAGAGAGATCGCTTCTGACAAAAAGACAGATTTCAAAGTTACGCCTAAATCGGAATAGAAGTCGTACCCAGGATAAAGATAGTTGACTGAGAAAGATAGGCCCTGAGGTATTCATTCCTGTTGCTTCCGTGTTTTCGTCTCATATTTATTTGTTAACGGCAGACAAACGTTGAGCCAATTATGAATCTCGTGTGGATTCTGTGGACTTTTTGCATTTATTTTGGAACTCTGTCATCAATTTGGCAATCAGTTTTTTCAATTTTCTGGCAAATATATATATATATATATATATATTATATATATATATATATATATATATATATATATATATATATAAATATATATATATCTATATATATATATATATATATATATATATATATATATATATATATATATATATATATATCTATATATATATTATATATATAATATATATATATATAATATATATATATATATATATATATATATATGCGAAGTTTAGTTGTCACGTCCGCTTCAATAGTGGCAATAATTACATTATGTTATCATGTAATTAGTTTTTGACAAGTAGGAAAATATCTTTTCTTGTAAAATAAATTTCCATTTTCTGTGAAAATAAAAAATGCATTCGAGTTCAATATTTTACCATTAATTCTGAGTAATTGTTGTAAATAGTTAAATACAATTGGAAAAATTTGCAACAATGTACTGAATTTTTAAAGTATTTTTTCCATTTTGCAACTTTCTCCCGCATTTTTAAATAATTTTTCCCATTTTACCACAACTTCTAGAATTTTTAAACAATTTGCCATATCATGCAACAATTTCCAGAATTTTAAAACTATTTTTCCAATTTAGAACCATTTTTTATTGAAATTTTCGAGTATTTTTTTCAATTTTAGCAAGAATTTCCCAAAGTTGTAAAACAATTTGCTACTTGTTGCAACATTTTCCCGAATTGTTTAACTAACTTTAATATTTTGCAACCATTTACAGAATTTTTAAAGTATTTTTTCCATTTTGCAACATTTACCCGAATTGTTAACTATTTTTCACATTTTACAACAATTCCCAAATTTGGTTGAATTTTGTAATATTTATTCCGAATTTTTTTAACAATTTCTGCGACACGTAACACTCAATTTTACGATATTTTGGCAAAAAAATGTCTAATAAACAACTTTCAATTCATATCACATTAGATTTCAATGAAGTGTTTAACTTATTTGCTTGTTCTTTAAAGATTTTTGGGAAAATTTTCTTAAAAAACTCGATAATTAAACAATTAATTACTCACTTAACATTAGGTAAATATGATTTTTCCAGAAACGCAATGAAATTGTACTCACCTTCAAGGACAAAATTAATTTTACACAATTAAAATTCGTTCACTTTTGCACTTTCTATAATAGTTTAAACTTGATGACTTCTGACGTGCTTCACGAAAGATGCTGCCTGCCACTCGACGCTTTGAAATAAAATTAAAATTATCAGACAAGTGTAAGCGAAAGATGCACCTGAGTGGTCATAAACTGAAGTAGACGAATTGGGAGAAGTATTCAAACAGGTAAAAATCCCTAAATAGAACCTTTTTTTACATTATGGCCAGGTTTTCGGGTTTTCGAACTACTGTGTGTCGTAGAATATCTTACCTTATTTTAAACCTAGAAGTACTCTAAAAATCGTATTTTTTTGCAATTTTCATCCGGAAAATCTCGGGAATTAAACGCCACAGAGCAATTCGGAGTCGTTTTCTACAGAAAAAATTATCCCAAGAGAAACTAGGGAACAAGCAAAAAATTTGTTGTATTGTGTAATTTGGTGAAACTTTCCTTGAAATGTTTATTGTGTTTGTTTTCGTCCACAGTGTAATTAAATTTATTTAATCTCAAGAGAAAAAATAAAGCCAAATCCTTGAATACACTTTTTTACCTCAGCATGATTTATTGAGATCAACTGAATACTTGTGCCGGCTTGTAAAACGAAACATAATGAAAAAATAATAATTTATATTAAAAATAGCATAGTCTATTTACAAATGTATGTAACTAAAATTTTACACTACCTTAACTAACCTTATGTTGATTTTATCTTGACATACGAAAGAAGTAAATATGATTTAGGATTAAGATTTTGTATCGCATATTCCATCCCTAAAACAATAAATAAACATAGTTTGGAATAGTTTATACCTATACATAGTTATAAAAGAAGCAAACAATATTAAAAAAAAAGAAAAATGAAACGATTAAGAAGGACAACTAATATATTAATAAAAGGGAGGAGAGAAAGAGCATATGATGTCATTGAAATATTATCTAAAACAGACTCCAAAATAAAAATATAGTACAGTTTTATAGTTCCGCACTGAAAGACAAAAATTTTACCTATCGGTCTTCTGTCAGTGTTATATATATAAATTTGAAATTTAAAAAAAGGAACAATTTTTATTGCTTGGAATTTTGCAAGGTTTCAAAATGGGCACTAAAGTTTTTTTTTCTCTGTTTTAAGCTAAAGAATAAATTGAGCTCTCAAAAACTACTTTTAACTAAATATTTAGTTCCCCCCATATAATTGCTAGTAAAATTTAAAAAGCCGGGAATGTTCCATGGTACGTTACTATTATACGATAAGGTTTTAGACATTTTGGCTCACAAACCTTACTAGCACTTGACTAGAATTATTCAAATTGCGTTAGTTAATATTTAAATAAATATTAGTGCCAGATAATAAATTACAAGGAGTAACTCAAAAAAAAAATGTGATAATAAGACGAGCCATATTTACTGAGATCATCGGCCACTTCTCGTCCACTCCTGGACATAGGCCTCTTCCAAGCTCCTCCATTCGTCCCTATTCTGAACCCTCTACCCCAAGATTTTCCCCCTACCCTGCGCACGTCATCTACCCATCTCGTTGGCGGTCTTCCTCGTCCTCATCTTGTTTGTCTAGGCCACCAAAATGTTATTTTTGATGTCCAATTATTACCGTTCTCACTACCAATATGTCCTGACCAACTCCATTTCAATTTTGTAATACGTTCTATATCTTTTATACCCGTCCTGCGTCTTATCTCTTCATTTCTGATCTTATCTCCGAGAGAAACTTCCAGCATTGTTCTCTCCATGGCATGTGACTTTAACAATTGTTCCTATATTTCTGTACGATTTTCCATCTTACCACAAATCAATTATGATCGTTCGAACTTGAAAAACCCACTGCAAAATTACTAGCAACAAAGTGACAGATTATAAAGTATGGCCGAAAATTATTCATTTATTTTCAGTTAAGCGAGCAACAGAGCTTGATAAAATGCGGCTGATTATAACATCTTTTTTTTTTCAATGCAGTTCTTGAGTATATGGAGACTTTTTTTGACATTAATGTTGTTTACATTTTTATAACAATGATGTAACTTCTAAATAAAATGTTCCATAGTTGTTTTTAATACTAATCCTCAATGGTTAAGTTTAAAATATTAATTTAAACATGTTTTCTCATAATTCCAATTAATTAGTTAAACATAACAGAAAAATAGTATATAAAAAGCCGGTGGTGTATGGAGATTTTTTGGACTGACTGTATATATTTTTAAACTTGTGTTTTTACAAGCTTTCATTTGACACCCCACTCGATGACACGCTAAAAAAAATTTATTCACTGCGATTTCACCCTCTTAAGTCAAAATCTAACTTTCAAACCTACACGGCTCTGATGAGGCCATTAATTCCTATATTGGTGCCAAATTTCAACTTTGTATGTCAAATAGTTTCGGAGACAATCGGGTGTGACAGATGCACAGACGGACAGACACCGAAGTGATATTAAAAGTGTTCCGTATGGAACACTAAAAAAAAAGCTTATTTTGTTAAGAACCATGAGGAAACTCTGAACAAACAAAATATTTCTATATTGTGTATCATATTACATTATGCCATTTTATTATTGGTGATAGTTAAAAATTATTCTTAAAATCCTAACAAACAGTGTCCTGAATAAATAATCTGCCCAAATCGGTATTTCTCGCTAAAATTTCGCTACTTCAGTATACTCTTTTAGACATTTCAAAATTCCCAGCAGCTTGTGTAAATAACACATTACCCTTAAATTATTACAGACTTACAAACGTCAACGACCAGTGTTAGTGTTCCGGGCGTGAATAGGCTTTTATAATTCGAAAGTTATTAACTTTCTTAAACTGTACTAGGATATGTACCGCTATGGGAATAATTAAGCGGGCTATATCCGTCGAACACTTTCCATGAAAGTACTTGTACAATAGACCCAAGTCGTCAACCATTCTTCGATGTTCCAAGGAATCAAGATTGCTGGTGAGTTCTGGGTCTCCAATCAGGCGAAGGGCTTCTAAATACAATCCAATAAATGCAATGTATGTTTGATAGCAGAGCTCCAACCATGGGAGTAGTATTCCATGATTGGTTGAATTGGAGCTTCGTATAAAATCTAAAGTTGTTGTGGAGTGTAAAGGTATCTAGTTCGAAATAATATTCCCAGCTTTTGAGCTCTTTGTGCTATGCATGCAACATGTTCATGCCAAGACATACTTGCTCCCAGTTACTGCTCAGAAAACTGAGTGACCATGCTAGAGGAATGGGCCGTTCCGACATAACTATATCGGGTTCCCCAACGTTAACCGTTTTAGAAAAAATGGAGGTCTGGATTTTTGCGGCGTTAAATTCTCTTTGGTTACTTTCATTCCAAGATAGAATTTCATCCAGGTCCCAGTTAAGTTAAACGATTACCTGCTGTCTGCGGATATTTGATGTTCAAGCTTTCAAAATAAATGAAGAAATAAGCGTAGTGTTATCTGCAAAGCTGTACACTGGATTCTTAATCCTTTCCAGCAGATCGTTAATGTAAAGGAAACAAAGAGTAGGAGAGAGTATGGAGCAATGGGCACACCAGGGTTGATAGTGAAAGTATTAAAATAAAACCAGTCAACTGCCACTCATGAAGAAAGCGCTCTGAGGAAACAGGAGAGCCATAAACAAAGGTGTTGAGACATACCACAAGAGCGTAGCTTAGCCACCAATCCGTCATGGCAAACACGGCCAAATACATTGGATATGTCAAGTTCAACCGCGCAAGATTCTCCAAAAGGTTCAATGCCGTTGATCCAAACATGTGTGACATTAGTTAGCAAGATCTCCTGTTAATCTTTGCTTGAGAAAGCCATATTGATGCTAACTAATAATACTGTATTCTTCTAGAGATTTTAGAAGATGCTGATTGATAGCTTTTTTTCATAACGTTCGATATTCTTGAAAGCAGTGCGACTGGTCAGTAATTGTTTGAAAAGATCTTCTTACCTTTCTCCAGTATCAACTGAACTGTAGCGCATTTTCAGCAGAAAGAAAATATTCCCTTTCTGTGTCTAGCTTCAATAAAATACGTTTTATGACACGCAGTCTGAAGGCAATATC
>JAHKBH010003771.1:12500-13890 GCA_019049505.1 Pachyrhynchus sulphureomaculatus
GAAGCACATCGCCTTGACGGTGTTGAGAAGACCCCATTCATGTAGGCATTCATATACGGCTACGGCTTGCTCCTCTCCAGAGCTGTTTGCTGGTACAGGAACCTCCCAGCAGCTGTTCCTTTTCGCCATATGAAATAGCTATAGCTATTCGCTCACATTGTTCATTTTTTAAAACACCCGGTAAAAGTTTACCGTCCCAATGGACAACCACGGGCTCTTTTTCAGGAATGTTTACTTTATCAAAATTTTTTTTATTATATTGTTCTCTGAACATTTGCCTTCTATCATGTAATAAAGTTTCGAGACTTTGTACTCAAGAGGGTCAAGGTTTAGTGCTTCTAGAGTAGCTATTAAAATTCTCGTGGCATTTCTGTCAGATACCTTACATCGATCTAATAAAATGGACAATTTCATGTTTAAAATCTCTGTAACGCCCCTTGCAAATGAAACTTTCATCCTCTTGCTCTCAGATGGTCCTGGATCTTCTGCAGCTTCTTCAGGGAGGTCCATTTCCTCCAAGCTCTAAAGTTCCTGGTAGATGCTGTTTCTCTTTCAGTGTCTTAAAATATCTTCACTAGATAATTGTTCGATCTAACCAGCTCAAAGGCACTTTAGAAACTAAACTGAATAAATAAAAGGTCGGTTGTACGCTGAAGTAAAATCACCATCCCTAAAATTGAAATTAGATTCACCCTCCTTCTTACCTGTCAAACGGGGTCTTTCTTTGGTAAACTAGTCAGTAATCCCCATATAACAAAAGATTAAATTTGAACAAAAGGCTCTTTATGTGTGAAAATTGAGTTCCAAAATACTTTTTAACAAAAAAATGTTAATTCCGAGACACAATATGTAAAAACCCGTAAAATTCTTAGAATACTCCCAAACTGGCTCCTACTGGTACCAGTGTCACGTTTTTGGGGCTAAAGGCTGTTGTAACTCGGTTTGACTTAAAATAACAACAATTATGTATAGAATATAAATTTTGAAGAACAACATTAGCTTTCTTTGAGATATTAAGCGTGTTTCTATTATTTACCGTTCTGGAGTTATGGCTCCATATGTCAGCTTTTCGGCCAAAAATTTGGATTTTTTCAAACTTCGAGCGACGAGCGGCACGGGTTAACGCGTTTAATCGAGCTCAAATTTCGGCTATCTCAATATCTGGAAAGGGGAATCGTTTTGTGGGGTCCAGACGAACAAAATTCCGACATCGATTTTTTGCGGTCACCCTAATATACATATATATACATATATATACATAATATATACATATATATATATATATATATATATATATATATATATATATATATATATATATATACATATATATATGTATACATATATATATACATATACATATATATACATATATATATACAAATATATA
>JAHKBH010003772.1:0-13879 GCA_019049505.1 Pachyrhynchus sulphureomaculatus
GCTTTCATTTTACACCCCACTCCATGACCTGGTAAAACAAAAATTTTTTCACTTCCGTTTTCACCCCGCCAAAACTAACCTTTAACTCAAAATTTAACCTTCAAATTACACGGTCTGATGAGGCATCAATTCCTCTATTTCGATGCCAAAATTTAACTTTCTATCTCAAATAGTTTCGGAGGAAAATCGGGTGTGACAGACAGCGAGATGGACAGATACCGAAGTGATCTTATAAGTGTTCCGTACGGAACACTAAAAAATAACACAATTTTCAGATTTCTAGACTGTAAGGATCCTGAAAAGGACAATAAAAATGACATGTACGAGTAAGCCTTCTAACAACCCCCCTCCTCTTATTTATTTAACCTTAAATGTTAAATCCAACCAATTAAGAAGATTTTTCTAGAATCTTTTATTAACAATTAGAGAGGTTAAACTATAACTATTACATAATAACGTGAACTAATATGATTATACATTTGTGTCTAAGATATTGTACATGTCAGTAACCTAAATACCGTAGTGGGTTATCGATTTTACATAATGTAGTGAGAGAGAACTTAAGATATTTCATGAGTACCTATAAGCTTAAAGTTAATTTTCAAATTAACTAACTTTAAACTTAAAGCTAATCCTGAGGTAGGGGGGTCGATCGAAGGGGGTCTTTAGATAGTGACGTCTGGCGTTAGGGTGGAGGTCTATAGGTTTTTCTGACCGTGGGGTTGGGTTTGGTGACTGACTTTATCCACGAATTTGAGCTGAGCTTTGCTTATGAAATTCCCGGATTGTGGGTATTTGGAGGTCTTGGCCTTGTTTTCAACGGTCTGGATCTGGAGAGGTGAGGCTGGCGCCAAAAAAATTCTTATAATGATATTAAAATATACTAAATTTATCGCCCCTCACTCCTTGCACCTCATTTGTACAGCGGTATCAGTCAAAAACTTTAGGAACTTACCTACTTCAAATATTATACAGTGTGTCCCAAAAAGTTTTATTCAAAATGGAGAAAAAAATTTTCTTACATATTACAAAAAAATTTGTTCTTGATAATGAAAATCCATAATCAAGCATCAAAAGTTTAAAAATAATTGATGATATACAGGGAAAATAATAAAAAAAAGATTTATAATGAAGAGGAATGTGTGCTTAAATTTAAATACAGAGCAAAGTATTAATTGAAAATATTAATAGGAACTAAAAAATTATACTCACCTTTAGATTTGTGACCAACCTGGTTAAAAATTCAAAAAAATTACAGTAAAACAAGGTCAGTAAATTTCGGATTATTTATTGAATTAAGGGAAAACGAAATTAATTAAAAGCTAGTGCACTGATTTTGATTGTATCATACTTTTGTTAAAATTTGATAACCTTTTTATCTGCTTTGCCACAATTTCATCCATAATAAATTTGTGCTAATATCATTTATTTTGAAATTGCAACATTACTTAATTACTACGTACTAAACATAACAACTAAACATATGGTTTAATTCTAACTATATTGCACAAGTGCTTCAATGTATCCACCTTCCTTTCTAAACAGGTGATTGTTCTTCGAGATAAATCTTTTATTACACCTCTATTTCGTCAAGAGTTATAGCTTCATATATTTCCCTAATGACTCTCTTAAGTGATGATTAACATAACAAGTTGAAATGACCTTTTAAGATAAAACTTTTCTTTTAAGTAGTAGCCCCATAAAAACGTCTTGAGGGGTGATGTCTGGGACCGTGGGGGCAAGTAAACTGCACATACCTCCCCTACTCAAGATAATCTCGAAATTTCTCGTACAGTAACATGATGCACCATCATGTTGGTACCATATATGTTGTCTTTCAATATTTAATAGCGATTGAGGAAACTCAGGGAACTCATTCATTTAAAAATTTTAGCTAACGTTCAGCATTTCATATTATTTCGAAAAAAGAATGGTCCAACTATTCCATCTTTAAAAATTCCTCACCATACATTGGTTTTAAACGAGTATTGAATGCGAGTTTGGATATGAATTTAGATTACCATCGCTCCACCAACGGGGATTGTTTTGAGACCTTTCTGTCCATTAGACGTTCCACGCACTATCGTCCTTGCTATATACCATTTATATCTTCCATGACTCTCCCTTAGAAGCCCAAGCACAAAATTCAAATCTTCGTTTCAAAATTCTCCTGCTTTTAAAAGTTTGGTGGATGACAATTGGCACGATTTTTATTGTTAAAATTTTATTTTGATCGTCAAAATTCTTCGCAACTGTAGTTGTTATTCACATTGAATATTTAAAGCTGCTCTTTTACGGAAGTGAATTCTTTTGGACCTTTCTTACTATTGACTGCATTACTTCGTTTTTGATTATCTTTATTAGAAACCCATGGCTCCGATGTTTCTGTTTCTGGACGTGGACTGAATAGTTTTCGTTAACATGGTCTGCGAGTTCAGAAGGTTACAATCTACAATGTAAAGCGCATTTGCATTCAATCTGTCACTGCCTCGGTCTTAACCTATCGCACTGAAACGTGGGCGTTAAATAAAAGTATATATATATAAACTCCAGGTAACCCACAGAGTAATGGAGAGGAGAGAACGCTAACTATTCAGGCTTCAAGGTTTCGTTATTCCTCAACCTAAGCGAGATACGGAAGAAGGTCGAAAGTGACAGATTTTAATACAAACGAACATGTATATTAAGATGAAATTGGACACGAACGTGAAGAAATGGAAAAATCTCGCGAAGGTTATTTATCCTCGAATACAATACAGTTATTTAGTAAAGGATAGTAGAAGGATTATTTAATTGCAATTGATTGTCTTGTTGGGTCAAATTTTAGGGATGATCAATTGACTAGTAAAAATATCAATACGTCTCATTGCCAATCCGATATCCGCTCTCCTAGTGAAACAACTGAGATTACCTACTATGCTACAGTAAATCCCAAGATATAAGATCCTGCCTTTTGCTTTTTCAATGGGGCAACAACATCGACCCTATTACGGGTTGTGTGCATAGTTGCCAGGTATTCGTAATAAACGTATTTTTATTTTACCATGCTTTGTATACCGCCCTCACTTGCACCTGACAATCATTCACTTGCACCTGCAATCATATTGGATCTATTTTTTACTATTATATTTATACCTGGCAAACCCAGTTTGGAGCCCTTTAAGTATTTGATTTAATATAGGCCCTGAATGCTCGACCACAGGTCCCCATTAAGATTCGAAAGATACTTTTTATTTATTAATTTTACTTACCACTTACACCGTAACGGTTCTATTTTAATTATGTGACGTCCGTGGGGAAAAATTGCAATAGTGGACTATCGCAAGAGAAAACATTTATCACTTGACGCTAAAACAAATAGTGAAAAAATAATTTACGACAGTTTGGATCCAAAAGAAATTGAATAAACAAAATGCTTGCAAGAAACCAGTGTGAACTAATAAAAAACCCAATTTCTACGATTAAGGGGTTATTGGAGGAAAACCATCACTCACGAACAGGAAAAAAAAAAACGGAAAGATTTTCAAATGCATCATGTAGACCAGTGATTCCCAAAGTGGTTCAGGTGGACCTACCAGGGGGTCCACGGGAGACTGTACGGGGGTCTACGTTGGCGTGAAAAAAAAAATGGCGGTATTCACAAGTTGTAAGTGGGGGTCCACGAAAATTTATCTGGTTTCGATAGTAAAAAAAACAAAATGTTGGCTTGGCTTTACCTATTAATGTGGCAGATAATACATTACTCAAAAAAATTAAGGGAGCAAATAAAAATTCCCCAAATTTTTCGGTGATTTTTGACAGACTGTAAATTTCGGTGAAAAATGGTCGTATTGAGACTTTAAAGAAAAGCATTTTGAAGCTTTAACGATTCTAATTTTCAGATTTTTTAGCTAAATTTTTTAGGAGCTACGGTTCTCATGCAATCCTAACAGATAGCGCGAAAAAATAATATTGCAAATATTTTGCCTTTTTTTTTCCACGGGGCTTGAAAAAAATTTTTTCAGTTAGGCCGGCATATGGATCAGATAGCCTGTTTATTTAACATTAATTTCCTTGTTTTTAAAACCTCCCTTAAGTGTATTTTTTGAGTAGTGTATTTTAAAAAGAGTCAGCGAGACTGTTACTTGTAAAAACTTCCTATTCGGAATTTTGAAAAGAAAAGTCATTTGTGAGCGAATCGATTGTCAGTGTTTGCCAGTGCCGGAAAAAAAAAGTAAGTAACCCGCCTATTTGTTATTCATAATTTTTATTTTATATTGTAATAATATGTTATCTTTGCGTTTAGTAGGTACGGAATAATAAAATTAAATACTGAAACAGGGCCATTATTCGATACTTTATAAAAGAAACAGAAAGCCGAGAAAGATTGAACTTTTAGTACTTTTTATTATAAAATTATTTATTTATTTCGACTGTGGTGATTCACTAAAGGAGAGATATATGATTAACCTGCATGTTTGTACATATTTCAGTGCCCTCGTAGTTGCTAATGCTAAATGACTAAAAAATATTTTCATAAATTGTACGTGTCTTTATGTACCACTCGTAACGTACTTCAAAGTAAATAAATATAATCATTAAAATCGCGGAGTTTTGATGTCAAAAAAATATTCTTTAAAACTATTTTCTCTCGAATTTATAGAAATGTATCAAAATATAATTAATCAAAAAAATATTTTAGATTACATTAAAATAGGTTCAGCCGTTTTGTAAAAACCTCTATATGGGTCTTAGCAGTTATTGCTTTTAAATAATTAAAATCAGTTTTTGCCGCCGGCACTTTTTGCTTTTTTCATTGCAATAATTAATTAATCCTATTTTATTCTGTTAAAATACCGCCATATCCTGTTAAAGTCGCCTTATGATTACTAAAACAAACATTTTTTTTTCTTTACAGGTAGGTAACTGATACGAAGCATGGCTGAATCTAAGAAGAAATGTCGACAGTACAGTGTTGATTTATTTGAAATTTGGGTTTTCCTTCCATCAAAGGCAGACAAACGATTGCCCATATGCCTTTATGCAACAAAGTTTTTGAGCAATGACTCTATGAAACCATCGAATCTCGAAGATCATCTAAGAAGGTGTCTCCTGATAAAAATAGGTAAACATTTAAAATATTTTTAAACATTGAAGGAAAAATATGAAAAGAGACCCACCGTGCACAGTATGTTCGCTTCAACGTCTCAAAGTAACGATTGATGGCTTGCGGGGCATCTTACAAATCTCATTGCTTATAGCGAATCTGGAAAAACCGCACACCCATCGGAGAACAGTTATTTTTACCCGCTGTTGAAGAAGTTTTAAAAACTGTTTCTGCACAAACCTCCATTTGAAGTACTCAAAAGAATTCCTTTGAGTAACAACACTGTACAAAGACGTTATTGATGAAAAATGAGCTCTGATATTGAAAGCTTCTTGTGTAATTATCTGCAAACAACTCATTTTTTCTATTCAGCTGGACGAGTCAACTTTACCTAGTAATGAAGCACTTTATTATTGGCATATGTTCGATTTTGTTATGGATCGAAGAAATCCATGAAGAGCTGCTATTCGCGAAACTTTGGAGACGGACACTAAAGGCAAATCAATATTTAATGAGTGATTTTTTTAAGGAAAAATCGATTCCATTTACAAAAATTATTTCGGTGGCAGCAGCAGATGGAGCTCCTGCCATCTTTCGGGCGATATCGTGGGTTTATAAAACATCTTAAAAGAATTATACCAGGAGTAACTGCAATTCACTGTGTCATCCACCGATAACACCTGGTAGCGAAAAATTTGAGTGATAGATTTCACCAATCGCTTCAATTTGTGATTAAAGCAGTTAACAAAATAAGAAGCAATGCGTTTATTTGCACAATTGTGCGACGAAAATGATGAAGAATTCCAACGATTGCGCTTACATACTGAAGTACGCTGATTGTCGAAAGGTGCATGTTTAACAAGATTTTACTCACTTTTTGAACCAGTTTTAGAGTTTCTGGAAAGTAAAGATCACAGATTTACAGGAAAAAGAAAACCCTGATCAAATTGAAAGCAGACATCGCGTATTTGACAGATTTGTTCAAAAAATTTAATGACATTAACTTGCAGTTACAAGGGACAGCCTAAACTTAATAAAAACAAAGGGTGTAATTTCGGCTGCTTTTCTTGGAAAAATTGAAATTTATGAAGCAAAAATAATAGTCGGCGCGAATTCTTCCAGATTCCCAGTTTTCCAAACTTGTCGCAGGCAGAAAGTCTTGATGAGGATATTCAGACATACGTTCAACACATTAAATGCCCTGCATGATGACTTCAAAAATATATTTCAAGATATTCTGACGATGGAAATACCACCACCATAAATCCATTTGATGAAATGGAAGTGGCGAATGTGGTATTACAAGAGGAGCTACTCGAGCTTAGCACCAATGAGGAGCTGAAGGTGAAATTTAAAAAAAGCTATCAAACATTTTGGCTGCAGGCAGAAATACCCGAAAAATATCCTGGGCTGTGGGAAAATTGCGAGAAAACTTTTGATAGCGTATCTCTCGTCATACCTTGTCGAAAAAAGTTTTAGTGTCGTTACAAACCTATTAACAAAAAAAAAGGAGCAGATTCAACATCACAGAACGGGGAGATTTTGCGGTCTTATTCCTTACAAAAAACTGAAGCCAAATATTGATAATTTGCTGTCAATCTATCAAGTACATCCCTCCCATTAAAATTATGACTATTTTTTTTAATTGTTGATTTGCATTGTTGAAGTTACGGTACGTTATTAATGTTTAATTTTAATTCTATTAAGTCTGTAATCATATTATTTTAATCAATAGAACACAAGAAAAATATATTATTTTTCTTCTTATTTTTACCACTCCGAATTTAGGGTTGGAATTCAGCCACGACGCAAATTTCCATCGTTAGATCTAATCTTACATTTTTTGACGAGTTTTGGGAATATGGTAAAAATGTAGCAGCAGGAGGTCCACCGAAACCAGTAAAATTTTGAAAGTGGTCTACGAGAAAAAAAAGTTTGGGAACCTCTGATGTAGAGACGATGTGAAAAAAAGACGTCATCAGGAGAAAAATATATTCTATATATGAAGAGCAGTTGGTGCCGACACTAGACAAAATAAAATTAAGACTGGTGCAGAACGGGACCAATATACATTGTGGCCGATCAACCCTTTACAGAATTCTCTTAAGAATGGGATTCACGTTCCGAAAAATCAACAAAAGGCAAGTAGTGATGGAGTCACAAAGATTACGAAATCTTGCGACATACTTATTTACAAGAAATTAAAAAGTATCGATCAGAGAATTGGTCAATAATTTACCTTTCCGAAAAACATGGTTCGATACCCATGACACTGTGCAAAAAGGGTGGGTTGACAGCAGTATAAAATGTCAGACTAACGCACCTTCAAATTAAGGTAAACGAATACCCATTTTGCATGCTGGATTTGAAAAGGGCTGGGTTTCAGATTGTCTACTATTATCTGCAAAAAAAAAACATAAAAGATTCTAGTTTGGACTATCACGAAGACACCACCGCAGAACTTTTTGAAAATTGGTTTCAAAATTCCCTTTTGGCCAAATATTCCCGAACAGAGTGTTATAGTTATGGACAATGCAAGTTACCATAGTCGCTACTAAATAAGGTTCCTAATTCAGCCAACACCAAATCGGAAATACAGGAATATATGTTAGAAAATGGCATTTATTTTATAAAAAAAGTGATCTTTTGGAAGTTTTGAAAGACTATAAATTGAAAAAGAAATATGTTTGTGATAATACGACTGAGAAAATGGGACACACTGTTTTGCGGCTTCCTCCGTATTATATTGTGTTTAATCCAATTGAACATATTTGGTATCAAGTTAAATCAAAAATAAGGGCACAAAATGTTTCTCCTACTAAGCATGTCAGTGGTTGAATTAGTAAAAAAGATATACCTATAAATGATATACCTTGTGAAAGCTGGAAGAATTTCATTCAGCACGTTGTTAAAGTTGAAGATTCATATATTTATGTAAATAATATAAAACCACTGATAATTACCTCAGCTGATGGTAGTGATAGTGAAACCGAATTAGGCTTAAGTTAAAATATATTTTTATTTATACATTATGTCCCCTCTTGTAAAACCCCATTCACTCAAACTGTATGTTTGTACTTCTTATCCATTTGTTTTTACATGCATCTATAAATAAACATCTCCAAAAACACTTATAATTTTATTTATTTGCATTAATGAATAAAATTCTTAAGTTCATCTCTGCAACCTATCATAAACAAAAGGTCAGAATTTTTATATTGCCCACTTAAAACGGCAAAAATCAGGATCTTATATTTTGGGACAGGCTATATTTGCTGCCCCGCAACAAAAAAAATTAAGTGGCAATGGCTTAAAAGGAGTTTTTTTACTGTTTGGTAGCTGATTGATTCATTGCAATGAATATTAATATTTATTATTTACACTCTTGATGTCCACTTTTACCACTTACCAATTACATTGGAAGCATCTGCTCCTGACCGCATATAATACACATTTTAAAAAAATAGATACAAAATTAAAATAAACGCCCACAAACTTTTAATTTGACTGCACTAAATTATCACTAGCCGAGTTTTAATGGAACTATGATGTTTTCACGTTTATTTTGCATATTTTTTTGCTGATAAACTTGTGATACCTGGTTCTCCTCTTTATTCAAAACCTGTCTCTTACTCATTTAATGTTTATCGTAATCTTATAGCTTTGATAACTTTTAATTGATGTTAAATGGCGGAACGTATATTATCTTTATTTTTTTTTTTTTCAGCCCACTTAAATTAAGGGCATAAAAGGAATATGTTTTACTACGAGGATGGATCAAATATAAAACGAGATTTATTCAAGAAAGCAAAAAATCAATCAAATGGTTCTAAAAACATGGTGATGTGTAACGGATGTGTTAACAATCAGAACATGTATCTACAAAATTCTTCTAAACAAGTCTGCCAATAATGAATAAATGTACCCACACCTAATACGTAAGTACAATATGCACTTATCAGTTCAAATAAAAACTACTTAGGTATAAAAATATTTGTGCGTTAAGTTTGTACTAAATGTTATTGTCGTTTAAAAAAACCATTAGTATTATTTGTTCAGAAATTAGGGAATATTGAACGTTATTACCACTTGTACTATAATGGACTGTTTTTGTTATCGGTCGAGATCTTATTCTTCTGTAAACCTCTGTTGATGTAATGTAATATTTACACAAATAAATTAAATATTAGAAGTAAGGAAATGGTTTTATTTTATTATTGCACCAGCGTAGTAGCGCCATTACAAAAAATAAATGGGAGAGATCATTAAAAAAAAAACCCCTTCATAATGGTACTATATTTATCGGTGCTTTTACTACAATTTGGATTAGTAAAGTCCGTTTGCATGGGAGTTAATAGTACACAACATCTATAATATAAATAAAATGCAACGTCTCTCTGTCTGTCTGTCTGTCTGCCTGTCCGTTAGTGACGCTTATCACTGGAGAACCACTTATCCGATTTACGTGTTTTTTTTTTTAAACATACGTATGATCTCTGGCCAGGTTATCTATAATCTTCTATAATATACATAAAATGCAATGTCTCTTTGTGTTGCAAAATATGTTAAAAACTATTTGGAAAACATCAAATGGGGCGTTCTACCCTACCCGCCGTATTCATAGGACTTAGCCCTTTCAGACTTACCACTTATATTGATCGATGCAGCACTAACTTTCAGAACAACTTACATACACATTCTTACGAAGAAGTGAAAATTTGGCTTGATGAATGGTTGGCCTCAAAAGATGGAAAAGTTCTTCTGGTGCGGAATCGATTCTTTGACAGAAAGATGGAAAAAAGTCATACCTAACGATAGCCAATACGTTGATTATTGAGGTAATTCATTTTGTGATGGAACAAAACACGTAAATCGCGAAAATATCGACATTATTAACCGAAATACCTGTTACATTTTCTTTTCAGTATGATATCTTAAGAATATTTTCTGTATATTGCGTAGAGTTTTCGGAGCAGGTAGCAAGCAGCTACTCTCGGGTCAGCCTTTTGCCGGATCTTAAACTGGATTTTAAATGTATTTAAACTTTTCCTTTTATAATATAATACAAAGACATTCTTCAATTGTCCGTCTTATAAGAGATAAGGCATCGACATATGCTAATCTAAGGTTCTCTGTTCGAAACTGGGAGTCTATGCAGTTACTGTTGTACAATTCACTCGTAGCAGTTCATCAAAAGTTAAATGTAATGACAGCTATGGGAGTTCATTGTGACCGAAATGCACAGGACTACGTAGCTTTAAAGTGGACGGAGAACGAGTTGACCTGTCCGAGCGACAATTGCTACAAAGTATAAAAGAAGCTAGAATGCGTCATGGACAAGAACAAATTAGTATTCTAGAAGCTCAAATAGCTGATGAAGATTCAGCATATAGCCCTGGAGTCGGTGATTCGGTGATTTATTTACGTGTAAGAATTTATTTTTTTATTGCTGTTTTTTTATAATGATTTTTTCAAATATAAAACTTTAAACGAGTTTTTCTCGAAAACTACTTTTTCCTGAAAGATATCTCAAGAATCACTGAACTGAATTTGATGAAATTTTTATATATTATCTCTATACACTTGTTTTTGAATCAAGGAGTTTTGATTATATCAAGAACTTTATTTTTAATTAGCAAAAAGGTAAAACGCGTTTTACGGTAATTTTTTTCGCTTTTTTGTTTTAAAAACCAATGCCACTTGATGACAATTTTTTTTAAATCTTTCATTCAAAGACAAGATTGATCCTCTAGTAAACTTCTTTGGAAAATTCTGATTTCAGATGATCCAGCTCCCAGTAAATCGTGCACACCGCAATATTCCTTAAAGCATGTATCTATATAAAAGGTGATTCATTTAGAGGTACTTTTTTTAAATAAAAAAAAATGAATAAAATAAAAACAATTTTATTTTATAATCTTTATTATCATATAAAAGAACCATTCTTTTACAATTATTTCTTAAAGAAAATTTCTTTCAAATGTTGTCCGCGACTACGGTTAACAACGTCCATTCTGAAGTTTCCCAATTTTCAATGACGCGTGTGAGTATTTCGAGTGGTATTTGGCCAATGACTCGAGTAATATTGGCCTCCAATGCCTCAATTGTAGCTGGCTTATCCATGTAGACTTTGGACTTTACATAGCCCAAAGAAAAAAAAAAAAAAGGAAAAAGTCAAGAGGTGTGATGTCACATGATCTAGCCGGCCAAATCACTGGTCCAAAGCGTGAAATGATCCTGTTCGCCGAATTGCTCTCGCAGTAAAAGCCATGGTTTCACGGGCTGTATGGCAAGTGGCGCCATCTTGTTGGAACCAAATTTCGTCGAGACCACGGGCTTCAATTTCTGGCATCAAATAGTCTGTTATCATGGCGCGATAAACGGTCACCATTCACAGTAACATTCCGGCCGGCCTCTGTTTTGAAGAAATATGGACCGATTATTCCACCGGCCCATAAACCACACCAAACAGTTGTTTTTTTCTGGATTTAATGGCAGCTCTTGAACCTCTTCAGGTTTGTTCATCACCCCAAATACTGGCATTTTGTTTATTCACGAACCCATTAAGCCAAAAATGGGCCTCATACGGTGAACAAAATTTTTCTCGAAAACAGTGGATCTTCTGCAAGCTTGTCAAGAGCCCAACCACTAAACGGAAACGATTCGGAAGGTCGGTCGGCTTCAGTTGTTGCACTTAGTTGAATTTTGTATGCTTTTAAAGAAAGATCCTTATGTTAAAATACGCCAAGTTGTTGAATATGACAGGCCAAGCTGTTGAGAAACGGCGACGAAATCGACACTTCACGGTTTTTCGCGTACACTCTCCGCTACCGCCCCTATATTTCTTTCACTACGTGCTGATGTGGTCTATTCGGTCGAGCATTATCCATAATGAAAATTGGGTCTCAAACTTATTGATGGTAGAGCGAATTGTGCGTTCGGGTAGGCCGATTATGTGGACCATAAGTTGCTCTAAGCGCCCGATACACATTCCTCGTAGAACGCCCATTTTCGTAATAAAGTTGAACAAATTTGTAGACGCTGTGCCGGGCTAAGTTTTTCTTTCCATTATGAATTGTCAAACACTACTGAACAGGAATGTGCCATTTTAGTTGACACGACGCATGCGCAATCTGCAATTAAATCCCCATCACAAAAAGTACCTCCCCCCCTCTAAATGAATCACCCTTTATATATAAAATGCAACCTCTCTCTGTCTAGCTGGCAATCTGTCCCGTTTAGTGCGCTTATCAGTCGAGAACCACTTATTTCCGATTTACGAGCTTTTTTTTAAACAAACATATGTTTCTCTGGCCAAGTTATAGGATATATTTTATTACGATAGGTAACATAGAGAAATAGCAGTGATGGTAATAAATGAATCAAGTCAGAAAAAAGTTTGCCGCTAGCACGTTCTCATTGCAATACACTGCCCAAACCGTTAAATATAGTAAAAGAATATCTATATATATATATATAATATATATATATATACATGTATATATATATATATATATATATATATAGAATATATATATGATTATATATATATATGTAATATATATATATATATTATATATATATATATATATATCTATATATATATAATAATATATAATATAGATTGTATATATATATATATATATATATATAAATATATAATATAGATATTATATATATTATAATATATATATCCATGCATACATACATACATACAAAATATATATATATTGATATATATATATAAATATATATATATATATTATATAAAACATACATACATACAAACATACATACATATATATATAATATATTTATATACATTAAACGAAAGCTGGTTTTGAAAAAGGCCGTGCAAAAATAAAAACTACTTTATGTTGTTTGGGGTAAACCTTATTTATTTTTCGACCGATAGTCTCCTTTTTAGGCTTCTAACACTTCGCCAACGATGTTCTAGTTTTGTTGATCCCTTCCGTATAATAGGAATTTGTCCCAAGTACTGCAAAATATCCATTAGTGGTCCTTGCAATCACCTCCTCGGTTTTGAATATAATCTTTGTCCCGCCAGCCCATTTCTTCCAATTGGGGAACAGGGAGAGCCAAGTCTGAGAAATAGGGGGGATGTGAAAACGAGTTGGAATCCTATTTCCATTATTTTAGCGACCACAACTGCTGAGTGTGTGCTTGGTGCGTGTCGTGATGGAAAAGGACTTTTTTTTGTGGGCCAATTCGCGGGCGTTTTTCTCTGCCGTCTCGGTTTTCAAACGTCCAATAACTATTGAAATTACGTATTCACCTGTAATAGTTTTTAACCCTTTTCCAGATAGTCGATGAAGGAATTATCCCTTGCCGAATCCCCAAAAAACAGTCGCCATAAACCGTTCCTGGCCTTAGGAACGCTCTTCGCCTTTTTTTGTGCAAGATTACCCCGTGGGAACCCATTGGGTTTTAGATTGTTGGTTGTTGGTCTCAGGAGTATAGTACTGTAATCCATGGTTCATTCCACGGTGCCGAAACGACGCTTAAAGGTTCCCCGGATTTCTTGCTGGAACAGCTAGCACAAACCCATCCTTGCACACGTCACACTGGGGTCACGTTGAGCAATCGCGGGCACCCATCTTTGCGGATAGCGTTCCTCATGTCCTAATTGTTTTATGCAAAATTATGTACCCGTTCAGTCGAGATGCCCACACACTACAATCTCACGCACCTTAACTCTTCTGTCATCCATCACCATATCATGGATTTTGAGTACATGATTTCTGGAGTCGTAACCACCACTGGCCGTCCAGA
>JAHKBH010003773.1:0-13870 GCA_019049505.1 Pachyrhynchus sulphureomaculatus
TACTGATAACTCTAATTAACAAAATGTTTTTAAATAAAATTATAGTTTATAGGTATGCTTACGTAAATCTATCAACGTCATGTGGTAATATATTAGGTATGTGTACTCAGTACAATTCGTTGTATTGTACCATCGTGTTTCGTAACTATCAATCTCAATTAAAAATCTGTTATATGCGGCGACAATACATATTACAGCATTCTGTTTTAATCATGAAACTTCTACATAAGAAGATAATTTAATTATGGTCAATACTACTAATAAATAATAAATCTGAAGCAGATCGAATGATCAATTTTTATGTAGCGAAATGTTATTTGCCATTTAAAATCATTTTCTAATTTAATTTTTAAAACGCCACCTTACCTGAGCATAAACCCGCAATTTAAATTGAGCTCCCATGGTCCAGGGTAGCGTTAGTTTAATAGTTTCGTCGAAGGTTTGTTCGTCGCCTAATATTGATAGGTGATATACAGCCGGAGCTACACTAACTAATGAAGAAGCGGATGCCGGTGTAGGAGATGTAGTGATCCTTCTTATATACTCTATAACTAAAAATGTTAAAAATAGACAATACTGTTTATCTTCAGACACACATCACAAACTTATACTGAATCAATTGCTCATTTCAAATTACTGGCCAAATAAGAAAAAGCAACCAAAAAATAACTGAGCTCTGAACTTCTCGCCCTGAAAATTTCGACTCAATTTTTGACCGAATTCTAATTTGACAATATTCAGTGCATAAGTTGAGTAAATAAGAAAGTTGTTCATCAGAATGTGTACTACGAAGGACAGCAATATTTGAAGGTGCATTAACTATTTTGAAAAAATCCTGATTAAATAATAATGGCCAGCTTCATATGTTCTTTATTTACTACTATTTACTTTATCCTTACTATCACCCAGCGACCTACTACCTCTGGATAAGCTTAAGTTAGTCCTAATTAATATTAAATTTAATTTTAAGTTTGATGTTCATGAAATATCTTAAGTTCAAATATCTCTCAACACATTTAGAAAAAAATTCCTCGCCTAAGCTAAGTTTGTTAGGTCCCTGACATGTATATATCTTAAGATCCCATTTGTATACACGTCTCCCACAAGTGATTTTCTGATGTTAGATTGAGTTTTCGAACACACCTTTCTCCTCTTAGTTACGTACCATAAGAAGTTAAAGAAGAAAAACGCAATTTTGTTTACTATGTTATACGCTCAAAAACTAAAAATCAGCCTTGCCAATATCAGCATAAAATCTATAAAAATTTCAGTATCCTACCTGCGAAACCTTCCACTTTTAAAATTAAAATTACAATCCAATTTAGAAGTTGTTTTATACAATTCTGATTTGCTTCTTCCAGCAAGCAATCATATGCAAATACGGACATCTGCCTCATCGTTTTTATAGATTGTTGCACATACGGAATTAATACCATCATTGCTTGTATGATACGCAATTTCTGACAGTGAATCTAAAAAACAAAAAAAAAATTAACAGATATTTCTGAAAGTTAAATAGTTAAAAAACAAAATAATTAAAAGCAACAACACAGGTTACGTAATATACTTTTATTCTGTTAACTGACACGTATAAAAAGTTGCAGTAGGCGTAACTGCCATTCGAAGTACTACTACATTCTCAAAGGCAAAGAATAATTTTGGATGATTGTAGCTTCTACTTGATGGAAATTCATTATAAATATATAATAAAAGACTGTTTTTAGTCAATTTCCACTGGTTTATTTAAATTGCGATGACGCGTTTCGCTGTCGATGCAGCTTCTTCAGATCTACATTTTACACTGTCAAGTTAGGTTTAATGTTCACAATTTTATATAATTTCATAATTATAATATTACACCTAATTAAATTACATTGATAGTATTGAAAAACCCACACAGTTTTGGAGTTAGGAGAATAAATTCAATAATGGTGAATTGCTTAAATCTACCTGGTCGTTGAGTAAAGTACCTGTAGTCCTTAATCGATTTATTTGCATTGTCTCTAAAAGGTTTAGTTTTAAACCTTTTTGTTGGGTGTGTAAAATTTTGAAATTCTTGTAAATGTGTGATTTTCTGTTAAAAGAAGATTAGCGTTGAATTAGATTTTCTATGGATGAAACTTTTTTCGTGTTCTGTAATTCTTTGTATAAATGTACGTCCAGTTTGTCCTATGTGTGTTTTAGGACATGACCCACATGTTAATTGATAAACCCTGATTTATTGTCTTTATTGATTTGTGGTTTGTAGTTTTTAAGATATTTCCCTATAGTATTGTTAAGTCTTTTTTTTTGATTTAAAAATTTCCCCAGTTTTTTCCGTTGGTTTGCCGAAATAGGTTAAGCATTTAAATGTGGTATTTCTGTCCTTAAAACGGGGGTATATTTCTGAGATTGCCTTGTTGCTAAGTTTTTTTCCTAACGATATTATTGATTAAAGTAATCGAATAACCGTTATTAACGGCTACTTGTTTTATGTAGTTTAATTCTTTAGTAAAATTTTCCTCTGATAAGGGGATATTAGTTAGTCTATGTATAAACCTATGATAGGCTGCCAGTTTATGACGGTTAGGGTGGTGAGAACTATTGTGAATTGTGGCATCTGTATGACAAGGTTTGTGATATATTGCAAATTCATGTTTTTTTTCATGGTTTTACTTATTGTTAAGTCTAGGAAATTGATTTTCCCTTCGACTTCTTCTTCCACTGTAAAACTGATATTTCTATGTAAAGAATTAATATACTGTAAAAAGTGAGTTAGTTGTCTGTCCGTACCTGTAAAGCATACAATTATATCGTCTACGTATCGATTACCAGTATAGACAATTATTACTATTGTTATTATGGTTGTTAAATATCATTGTTTCATTAAACATTAAACCTAACTTGACAATGTAAAATGTAGATCTGAAGAAGCTGCATCGACAGCGAAACGCGTCATCGCAATTTAAATAAACCAGTGGAAATTGACTAAAAACAGTCTTTTATTATATATTGGCAAATAATAAATTATATTCAATTAATATATTATTTTTGTTAACTACAATATTAAAGATTGGGGGTTTTTTCCCCTTTATTTTAATTACAGTCAAACAGGCTTAAGGGGGTTTCTCGGTGTGATGGCTTCAAAAAATCGATTTTTTCTTACATATTTCTAAAGTAAAATATATTGAGAGTATACTGTAAAAATTTCATACCGAAATTCTAAATATTTACGAAGTTATAGCATATAGAAAAGAGCGCGTCGTAGTAGCCTGCCACTAGACCCACGGCAGCTGCAACGATCTGACCTGCTCTATTCTTTCGGTATCCTTATACCTGCGCTGAAAATGAAACCTTTCAAGAAATGGAAGGTATACTGTATGCAGCAGGCATAGCTGATTAGTGTAAGTATAAGTTTTGTATAAAAAATTAGTTACAAAAACTTTAAACCAGTTTTTGTCGAAACTACTTTTTTCGGTTTGTGGGAAGAATAGATAAAATTCTATCTATCCGATTTATGCGTTGTTCTACATATAATTAGTTATCAGGTCATGTAGAATCAATTAGAAAGACATCAACGTGATAACTTGGCACCAATACGTGTCAAAAAAATGTATTCGCCGGGGAAAAAAAACTACACTCTTGACGAGATGTTGGTGGCATTCAGAGGACGATGCAAATTTCGGCAGTATATACCGTCTAAACCGGCAAGATATGGTATAAAAATATTTGCCTTAGTAGATTCAAAAACATTCTACTAGAACAATTTGGAGATATATGCCAGTAAGCAGCCGAATGGCCCGTGCTCAGCAACAAACCATTTGATGTTGTAAACCGCATTGTGTTGCCAATCTTCAAAACTCGCCGTAATATGATTTTTGATAATTAAGTCGCACATCATAATGCTTTGGAGAATTATATTATATATGATTTTTTTTGTTCTTCCTATTTATAGTTTTAACTCATAGAATGCAGTTCAGTAATCCGATAGCCCTTTAGCCTAAATTATTTCATTCTCCGATTGTCGAGTTCAGTATTCCGTCTTGTGAAACCTTCAAGCTCAAATATTCTTCTTAATAGTATCTCTCCCTTCCAGTAAGAGATCTTATTGGTATTCAGCTGTTTTGATCGTCTGAGAAGAATACCCTTTACAAGTATATAAAGTTGGAGATAGCCAACAGCGCCGCTTTAGTCCTTTTGTAGAGTTAAATCTTGATGTTATTTGTTTTCCTATTTTAATTTTTATATTATTCTTTGTATATATTTTTTACTAATCTAACCAATTCAAAATTTATAATTGTCTTCTCTAAGGTTTTCTAAAGTTTCACCAAGAGAACACTATCGTATGCTTTTTTCAGGTCTACAATCAATAAATGGACTTCCTAAGTTCATGCCATTTTCTTCTCTATTATAAGTTAATACAAATATATGATCTAGAATCTAGATAGTAAATCAACCAGCCCGAAAACGTGCCGGTTCTTCCGATTCCATAATCTGATATTCGGTCACTATTTTATTCTTTAAGAAATTTCCATATACCCTACTTATTGTGCTAGTAACTGCTAATCCCCGGTAATTTTCACACTTGGCTTTGTCCCCTTTCTTATGTATCGTGGCCATATATGATGTCTTCCATTCTTCAGGAATGTCCGTTCCTCAGATACATTTCTTGGAATAATATGGCCATAGATTTATATAGTTTGTATGTTTCGAATTTGCGGATAATTCGTATTTTCTTGATTTTCACCGTAAACTTATTTAAGACTAGTTGAAGTATTTCCAATACATATTTTAGAAAAAAATTTTCTACGAACATGACATGAACAGTTCTACATTTAAAAGTATTATTTTTAAAACTTATATTAGGTTATTTTAAATTCTACTTCCTTAAGAACTGAATTACTTTGGTAACAAGCAAACATAAAAACTGTAGTTTTAAAAATCCTCTACTTCAAAACTACCCTATACATTTTAAATACCAATAAATTAAACATATTCTTACCTCTGAACCTGGAAAATATCTTTTCTTAAAAACCGTTAGATACTTTTCCCGTAGACAATTGGTCACTAAATCAACATCGAGTTTAGCAAGCATTAGAAGTACTTCAAGAGCCAAAATTCTTGAGGCTGTATTTATAAGATTTGGACTAAAATAAAATAACAAAATTAAAAATTTCATATATTAAATACTGATTACATAAGTAATCAATATTTTTAGAAGGAATCACGCTCCAGTAGTGAGTCTAGAACTGCTGCTACTTATAGTGAATTATTAAAGAAGATAAGATCAATAAAAATTCTGAATTTAGTAAAACCGATTATCGATTTTACTGAATGTTCACTAACGAAATTAACGGCGACATGCTTAAAACATAGAAGGAACTACGAGGATGGATTGGAAAGTTCGCGGTCTAGTCAAGAAAACAAAATAAAATACATACAAGAATATTTTTATTTTTCGACGTAATCTCCACCTAGCTCTATGTACTTCTTACACCTGCTTTCCAAAGCTTCCACACCTGTTTGAAAAAAAGATTCCTCAAGGTCTTCAAAATAATTATTAACTGCAGCTTCGACTTCTTTATTTGATGAAAATTTCTGGCCGTCGAGGTGTTTTTTTTAGGTTTAGAAACAGATGAAAGTCCGAAGGTGCCAAATCAGGAGAATAAACCGGGTGGGGCAGCAATTCGAAACCATAATCATAAATTTGAGCCATAGACTCAACAGACGTGTGAACGCGAGTGTTGTCCTGATGGAACAAAACTTTCTTTCTCAGTAATCCTGGGCGTTTCTCTTTAATTTCTTGACGTAAACGACGCAAAAGAGTGCAATAGTAAGTCGAGTTTATTGTTTGGCCTTTCGGAAGGTAGCACCACAATAATACCGTAGCATCCCAAAAAACTGACGCCATCACTTTTTCAGCCGACAGAATTGCCTTCGCTTTTTTTGGGGTCGGTTCACCAGATTTTTTCCACTGCTTGAATTGATGTTTTGACTCTGGAGTATAGTGGTGAACCCAGGTTTCGTCCATTGTCACAAACCTGTTAAGAAAATCTTGCGGATCAGCCTCCAACATCTCCAAACAATCGCGAGAAATCGTTAGTCGAATTCATTTTTATTCAACTGAAAGCAATATTATTTACTTGCACCATATGTTTTAACTAGCCGTACCCGCGGCTCCACTCGCGCGATCTTGATTCACTATTATCGTCACTGCATATTTTTTACGTAATAAAATACATCCTATAACTTGGCCAGACATCATATGTATTTTATAAAAAAAACACGTAAATCGGATAAGTGGTTCTTGAGTGCTAAACGCACTAACGGACAGACAGACAGACGTTGCGTTTTATATATATTATAGATTTTTTTTCATAAATATTAAGTTAAGATTTGAAAAAAAAAAACACGTAAATCTTTAAACTTCCCGAGCGTTTAAAAAGACTTACTGTGTCCAAAAAACCAGCAATATTTTTAAAATCCTCGATCATTGCAAAATTAATTATACCTTGAATTAAATGAGACGAATCAAAACTATGTGCAACAAGTACGCAAGGTTTTGGAGAAAAATTTAAAAACTGTTGGAACAAAATTAATGCGTCCTTTAGAGTGATTGTTTTGATAGGTTTGCTATATAAATACAGGTCGCCATTAATATGTTCTAAGCTCGTAACTTTGAAAGCGTGGTAATTAATCGGTTGCGTAGGCCTAATATAAACACTGAATGTTTTATCCAGATATTTCGCCGCAATTTGCAAAATATCAGCTGTACTTGAAAATCCCAATGTTTCTAAATCGGAATACACAAAGCCACAGCCCTCGGATGTAATTGAAACATTATTCAATATATTAGTTAAAGCTTGAGGATTAATAATATCATCAGTAAGATGAACGTCCATCTGCAGTCCACAATTTGATTCGTGGCCTTCTTATTTCTAACCAATAAATTTTCAAGTTTTTTTCGTTGCAAGTAAATTAGCTCTTGATACTCGCTGTTTTCTTATTTAATCTTTTCTTGCCATCTTGTATGTTTCCCAGCAGCTTTCCTTTGCAAATTTGCCTTTATGTCGCAATTGATTATAATCACAAGGCATTTTTTATTTAAATTATATTTTTTAGTGTTCCGTACGGAACACTTATAAGATCACTTCGGTGCCTGTCTGTCCGTCTGTCACACCCGATTTTCTCCGAAACTATTTGTCGTAGAAAGTTGAAATTTGGTAATAATATAGGAACTGATGGCCTCATCAGAGCCATGTAGGGGGGTGAAATCGGAAGTGAAAAAAAAATTTTTTTACTAGGTAATCGAGTGTGGTGTCAAATGAAAGCTTGTGAAAACACGAGGAAAATATATATATATATATATATATATATATATATATATATATATATATATATATATATATATATATATATATATATATATATATATATATATAATGTAATACTTGCGCGCATTTTTCTTTGTATTAATTTTAAAAAAACGCGAAAAAATCGCTGTCCACCCGCCTTATCTCGAAAAGTACTTATCAAAAAATTTTGGAATATTCTCCACGGGGTGTAGATTCAACGAAAATTATCACGAGTGCATTACCTGTAATAATTTTAAAACAGAAATTTCAAGGTCATCAATTTTCAGTAAAGATTGGAAATAAACTTTGTTGAAAACTCATTTGGGGTGTGTTTTGTGAAGTCACTGATCATTTTATACTTCCGTTACAACATTTTTTATTTTAAAAGCAATCAACGTACGGAACACTAATTGCGCAAGTTCAACTTGCACTTGACCGGTTATTTAACTTTTTTTTATTTTAAATAGAAGTAATACGATCTAAACAGTAAACATACAAAAAGTATAATACATAACCTATATAAACGTCATCATATAGAGCATTCGGTATACGCACTGGTAGCGTCGCCACATTTATTTTCATTAAAAGTGTGTGTCTGCATATGAAAGTTTCCATGTATGGAATTCAGTCTCCGACAAAAATAAAATACTCTGCCATTGAGTATTTGAAACCTTTTTTATTTTTATTATCGGACTATACTTTTGGCTCCGATTGTCACGATTGAACTACCTTAACTATAGGCTGCAAATGTCAAGAATATTAAAATATACCGAAACCAACTGGGAATGAAGTGGGATTTTTACGTGGCGGTATTAGAATATAATGTAAGAAATATGTGGGTATGTGTAAATTAAAATGAAATAATAAATATAAAATTGCTGAGTATAGAAATTTGTTTCATACATTATTAGGCTCTTGGGTGAATAATCTGTATAAACACTAAATAAGTACAAGCAAATCATTATTCTCTACTTACTTTGATGATTCACATAACTCCCATGGACTGTACGCTTTTTCTAATGGTTCAGTATGCTGAAAAAATTCTTGGCAGATATTGTAATCTGTTCTGAAATAAAAAAAAAGTACCAGCGTGAAGGAGCTATTAAAAAAAACAGCAGGATATTACAGTCGAAACTGTTTTCGGAACTAAAAAGAACAGTCAAAACATTTCTTATTAGTACAACAAACTTTTGGATTTTATTCCAAATAGCAGACAGACTGATATAAAATACTTACTGCCTGTTTCACGAAACAGATTTAAAACTGGTTTAATTTGGAAATTAGGAGTTTCAATTGACAAGAAATCACTAAACTTACTAAAGGTATGAGGATGATCAGCACAAGATTAGAAAATTCGTTTTTATTTACGATTAAACATATCAAATATAATAGTGTCAAAAACAAAGTCTACTGGACAACTAGTGATTTTAAAAGTAAAAATTAGTTATGTATTTTAGTGAATTTAGCCTAAATACAATACAATACTTTTTTAGGATGTTTACAACTAAAGAATATCTCTTACACCTACCGTAGTCTTAACACTACAGAACAAATTATCTCATTCATTCCTGTCTTTTCTTCATCAAACATTTTCAGTATTAAAATGAAATTTTTTTACGCTGACTAGGGACACAGCCGAGACGAGTAACTTCATGTACAAGTTGTCCTCTGTAAAAAAGGCTCTTTCTGATAATGTAATTACTCCTAGATTTTTATTTTAATTTTCCTAATAATTTTTTTTTTGATAATATTAACTATATGAAATGTAACGGTGCCAAAAACAAAAGTCAAATCGAATGGAAAATGTTTTAGTTTTATGGCTTTAGGAAAAATGTTTTATAGTAAGAAAGGGTATTTCTCTTTGAAACTCTCCCCCCACCTTTGAACTTCAAATCTTAGTATCTTTACACACGATCGTGTCGCCCCTCTTAAAGCATTCAATAGAAGCAATGGGTATATGGGACCACTTAGTGGGCAACAAGTTGGTGGTATGAGACGGCCCATAAAGATGGTCAAGTTTTATTATAAGAAAAAAGTGGTAAAGTTTTATTATAACAAAGAGATTGTTATTGTGGGATATTAAGAGAGGTTTTTTTTTGTCGAAAAGTTGCGTCATCGATTTTTGAAGGTGCCGAAGTTATATTATTATAAGAGGTTTATTTTCTTGAAGAAGTCCACCCCGGTCATCGATCGTGGAAGGGATGTAGTCATATTATAAGCGAAGTTTGTTAATCTCCTTTTCCCTTCCGTTCATCGATTTTTGAATTTTATTGCAAAAGGAAAATTTTTCTTGGGGAAGTCTTTTCTTCTCGTAATCGTGAGGTGGTAAGTAGAAAAAACTGCCGTCTGGGTTTTTGTAGCGTTAAGGGATTACTGTCACCCGAAGATAGAATTTCTTCCAGGTCTTTGTTAAGTTAAACGACTTCCCGCTGTCTGCGGATATTCGTCTGAGTAGCCGATGTTCGAGCGTTCAAAGTGAATGAAGAGATAAGCGTACTGTCATCTGCAGAGCTGTAGATTGGGCTTCCGGTTTTTTCCGGTAGATCGTTAATATAAATGAGAAAGAGAGTAGGAGATAGTATGGAGCCTTGGGACACACCGGCGTTGATAGTGAAGGTATTAGAAAGAAATCCGTCGACTGCCACTCGTAAAGAAGGCTCTCTGAGGAAACATGAGAGCCACAAACAGAACTTTTCAGACATACCATAAGAGCGTAGCTTAGCCAACAGCCCATCGTGCCAAACACGGTCGAATGCCTTGGATATGTAAAGAGCAAACCGCTCGAGATTCTCCAAAGTGTTCAATTGCGTTGTTTCAAACATATGTTACATAAGTCAGAAGATCTCCTGCTGATCTACGTTTACGAAAGCCATATTGCTGATCGCTAATAATGCTGAATCCTTCAAGATATTTTAGAAGATGCTGATTGATAGCCTTTTCTATGGCTTTCGATATTATTGAAAGCAGTGCGACTGGTCGGTAGTTATTTGGCAAGGCCTTCTTGCCTTTTTCAGGTATCGGCTAAACCGTGGCACATTTTCAGCAGGAAGGAAATATTCCCTTTCTGTAGGATATGTTGAAAAGTCTACAGAAAACTGGTGTTAGTTCCCTCGCACAGTTTTTGAGAACTATGGCAGGTATTCCATCAGCGCCAGAAGCTTTTTGGTGTCTAGCTTCATTAAAATACGTTTAATGATACGCTGTCTGAAGACAATATGGGGCATCCTTGACTGCACTATGGGAATAGTAGGTGGTGTTTTTCCTTGGAAAGCGACAGTAGAATGTAAAGCAAAGAGTTTAACCAACAAGTTCGCTTTTTCAACAGGTGTCGTTGCAATAGAATTATCTGGCTATGTGAGTGGTGGTATGGTGAATTTGGTGAAATTTTGACTAACTGCCTTAGCGATTGACCAAAAGGATCTGGAATTGTTGGGACAAGCGAGAAGTTTGTTTCTAATTTATTGATTGTGTGCCTCTTTGGCATATCCTTGGTCTTATTTGCTTTGCATGTAAAAAAGGTCGAATTCTGAATATTTAACCTGAACTATATATCTATTTATTAAGTTATCATCATAACTATGACCAAACGATGAACTAAAAAATGCAATGCGGCTAATTTAAGTTGTTTACAATGAAATGAATCATTAGGAATATATTAGATAATCCAAGATTAATTAAAATTGTACCTGATAGGAGATCGTTGAACGCATATGAAAATATGGAAATTATAAAATGTAAAAGAAGTTTAAACAAAGACAGAGAACCTATTCCTTATAGTCTCCTCTACTGGTTACTTGACCGGAACTGATGGCCTCACCTATGCCCTTAATTCAGATGTTAGGCTAAGTTTAAAATAGGGTAGATTTGCAGTTTAGCTTTAGTCAATCATCGCTCCTGATGAAGTTAACATGCTTAGCAAAACGCGCGTCAAGTGCAAAAAATAAAGTGTTTGGTGTTAGTAGTGATATATACCGAGTAGTGTCATTGTGCCAAAGATTCTGCATTCCCAACATAGTAGAGAAAATGAAGATAAGTCGGGAAAATGTGTAATCACTAAAGTAGACCTGAATTTTTTTAAGTATATCTAGCTTATGAAGTATGGTTTGAGTTAAAGCTCAGAGTGCTCACTGCAATTTCTTTACTTAAAAGAAAAACATTAAAAAAAATATATATCTCTAAACATGCCTTAAAATGTGTTTATGAATTCAAATACAAACCTTGCATCTTTTGTTACTGTAATTCCTTGCAGGTAGATATTGACAGTTGGCATTACCATATACTGAAAAATTTGAAAGCCACCTATAATTAACTTATGAATTGCTTTTATCCAATTAAGCCTTATCATTGGATGAGCTTCAGATATTTCCAATAAAGTTTTATTAACCAAGGGTATCTCTTTTAGATTAATGAAAAAATATGTTGAAGAGTACACCACTTTAACAAATCTATCCACAATGCCTTTAAAATAATGATCTCTTCTCATTGTTTTCAGATTTACATGACATATGTCAATGAAGTCAATGACTACCTCCGGTGATTCACTTAATGTAAGTAGGGTACCAGTTTTTGTATAAATGCAGTCAACGACTTCATTGTTTTGACATTCAAACATAGATGTAAAAATGTTTATGGTAAACTTAGTATCTTCAGCTGAAAATATGTCACTATTTACTGTAAAAATCAAATCAATATATTCTTTGCATATCCTTTCATCTCTTTCTTCAATAATTTTGTATTTCCAGTTTTCTATTACAGCCTGGCCAATATTTTTTTCTTCCTTCTTATCACAAAAATATTCAGAGAGCAAATAGAAAAAATTATTTATCAAAGCAAAGGCTATATATATTTGGTTTTTATTGTAATTATCGGAATTAAAAACTGCATCAATGATCTTTTTTATTGCATCTTCTGGAGAAAATATACCTGGCTTTATTAAATAACCAAATAGCCTTAAAAAGGAATCTGTAGTTTCAGTATGCAAGTATTCATTAAAATATTGAATTAAAAATTGTTCTATCTGCCTATAAAATATTACTGGTTGTTCTGATTTCTCCTCAAATGTATCGAAATAAGTATCCCATAAAAGTAATTTAGAATGAGGATTTACTTTATGTAAATATTTGCTAACACTAGATGATAATACATCATTTATTAGATGACTTAAAAAAGTAATACATATTTTAGTTTTGCTGGGATTATTACATTCATTTAAATTGAGTAATTCATTCACAAGAAAATCAATTATTTCTTGCGAGTACTCACAACTCGAGTAATATTTTGAGTATTCAATTTCCCTTTTTTGAAGAGAACATGCAATTCTATACATTTTGAAAAAACTTTTTTTGTCCCAAAAGAAATTTATTAAATATGTTATACATTTATTTCGTATATAAACATGTGGCAAACTAACAGCACAAGAAATGATTTTAGAAAAATAATCAATATAAATTTGCTTTGTATTTTCCAATACAAATATATTTTGTATAATTTTCCAAAAGCTAACTGGATTCCATGAAACCAGCAGTATCTCCTCTAAAAGAATGTTAAAATCGCTTTTTCTTAAATTTAAACAAAATAATCGAAATGCTCCAAATACTTTACAGGACAGTTCAGAATATTCATTTTTATTAATTGCAGGAAAAAGTATCCTCAAAACATCCCTTAAATCACCCCCTTCATATCTCTGATTTAAAAGATGAATGACAGTTCGATATACTATCGTAATTTGCGAATGCCTTAAATAAATCCTATAAATACATTTTTGCCATATGGGACAAAGATTACAGATACATTTTAACAAATTTAAGGCTGGTTCAACAAGATGAAGTTGCTTTTCACTTCCAATATCCAATAAATTAAAAAATGCTTCCCAGGTATTTTGTTTATCTTCTGTAACAGCCAGATATTTTATATTTTTTTCCTGCAAAATTTTTACACATTTCAGAAGAATATACTCGCCTTGCTTTTGCAAATAAGTCTCTGTTCCAGATACACACGATGCTAAATATAAATAAAACTTATCAGTTATAAAACAACAATCCTCATTTTGTAATGTGTCTTCTGAAACTTGATTTAAAATCGCACAAAACACATCTAAGTCATTATTCTCATAACTGAACTGAAAGATAGCGTTAATACATCTTATTTTTTCGGCTTCTGTTAAAATTGAAAAAAAAAATCTCAAAGTTTCATATGCTTGTACTCTTATTTCTTTTTGAAGTAAACTGTGCAGTAAAAAATAATTTATAAATTCAAGTGATAAATATGAAAATATGTTTCCATTATTCCCTTCGGAACTGAAGATGATCAAAGTATTTAGAAGTTTAAGTATTTTAAAATTGTAATTTATGTCATTATATTTTTCAGTTATATACTTTGTGATTTCTTCTATTGGCTCTTGTACATTTCTAGATACTCGTAATGCCTTTCTTAAAACTTCACACATAAGATCAGTATTTTCTATATCAGTTTTATAAATAAAATGAATATCAAAGTTTATTTTTTGGTGGTAAGAAGAGTTCTTCATATAGTACATT
>JAHKBH010003774.1:0-10000 GCA_019049505.1 Pachyrhynchus sulphureomaculatus
GTAATATCGAGTACAATTGGAACTATAAGTATTCTGATTATAGATTTATGACCAAATATG
Source organism: Pachyrhynchus sulphureomaculatus (assembly GCA_019049505.1). Lineage (NCBI taxonomy): Eukaryota > Metazoa > Arthropoda > Insecta > Coleoptera > Curculionidae > Pachyrhynchus > Pachyrhynchus sulphureomaculatus. The sequence goes on from JAHKBH010003774.1 coordinate 61, forward strand.
TTATTTTACTTTGACATGAAGGACAACTTGTCGATGACGGTGATGAGGAATCCATTCTTTATCGATTTCTATCTCGTTTTCTACTAAACACACATTATTCACTCTTTTTGATATAACGAATCAATTCAAAATTATTTTACTCCTACTATCTAATTCATGTATCTACATAAAATGATCTCCTAAGAGATCTAACCAATATCAGATGAATAACTAAATAATTGTTTTCATATGTATCCTATATCTAACTATATAAAAGGAAATATCAAATAAAACAAAGTAAATGTTTTTTGATTTTTCAATATATTTGTTTATAAGGTATATAGTTATTTAATATATAATCTTTTACTTTAGGATATTTTTCTATTGCTTCTTTAAATGTTGTTTCCTCTTCTTCATTCGAGGCTTCAACTTTCAAATATTTAGGCATCATCATGTAATGTCCTCTATTTTAGGTTGTGAATCTCTTCAGCACATATACATAGACATGATCATTTTTGTATACAAATGTTTGAACACCACGTCTGAAAATAAATACATACACACATGTTTGTAGAATAAAACAATACAAACAGAATTTATTCTTAGTATGATCCTTTTCATTAAAATAATATGTCTTTCTATGAGAGATGTATATATTGGAATAATGTTAAAGAAAATTCGTTTGTTGTAAAAATCACTCCAACACGCAGAATATATAATATAAAAACAAAATACCTCACTTGAATAAATTTTTCAATAATATTATATAAGACATCAAGTAAGTTTAGATAGAATCAACCGATTTACAATTGTTCGAAGTATTTCAATACTATGTATTAACATAGGCAGTATTGGTATTAGTTATTTACATTACGACACACAGAGATTTACAACGACAGTACTGGGATATTAATTTGACTCCTGAGTAAGAAATTTTTATATGCTTATATAGTGTAATACAGGAAAAAATATAAAATCACGTCACTTGTGATATTTGAGTTAAAATTATTGAGTAGATCATAGTTTGAGCAATAATATTATTAATAATATGTTGTTTACTAAAACCTTATCAACAACATTTTTACAGTAATTAACGCTCATGACGACTGTGCATGATGTGATTAAATCCCCTATATAATAGGTTGATAGAATGATATTAAAATCAATACAAAATCATTCTCGTTACTTGATAAAATAAATACTTAATAAGCCGCTTTTTAAATGAAGAAAGTAGTCCAACAACGTTATTAAACGAAAAATAGAGTACTAAGACGACTGTTAGGGGAATGGAAATTGCTGAAGAGGAAGAAGAAAATTTACCTTTAAACATTTAAAAGAAAAATTAAAACAAACGTTCAAGTTGAAATGATGATGATGAAATGATGAAAATGATGAGAAAATCCCTCTGATATCTTAAAAACAAAAATGGTTAAAGGAGACAAAGGATGAGAGATAATGAGAATGAGATGATTGGACAATCAGAGAGTGAAATGGATGTAAGATATGATGATACATGAATATTTTAAGTTGGGAAGGTATAATTAAATTAGGATATCCAGATATATAGTTTAGTATTTTAGATATTATAGGTTTAGATTTTTTAGATATTTTTTTAAACATAAATGTTTTTTTTAAGAAGAAAATAAATATTTCTCTCGTATAAATACTGTTTGTTTAATATTTTTAACATTTAAAATCTCTAGAGGACCTTTATGTCCTAATACAATACCAAATACCTATTAAAAAATACAACGAGTCAAAGATTGAAATAAAATTCAAGGTAAATTAGAATACATTTTTCTCTTATAGTGATGGTTCAATCTCTGACATGTGTGTTTTGTGGTAAAGACAAAGTCATATTTAGTATTATTTAATATGTTATAGTGTGCTTTGTAAACTCGTTTGTATTATGGTTGTTAATAGTAACCTGATGACTAACGATTGAAGATAGGCCTGTTCTACGATATTCAGAGGGATTTAAACTTTTTATATTTCTGCCGATGATTGATAATCATATGTGTATGTGGAAAAAAAATAAAATGGGGGTGGTAAAAAAAAAAAAAAGAATTCCCCATGCTTAAAGAAATTTACGATATCAAATGGTTTTTTAACAGATCAATTCCATTATGTATTGAAAAAACCGAAAAAACCCTTTGCTCAATTTATCTCTCGACTCAATAAAAGAGCTGCTTTGTAAGGCTGAAAAAGGAACTTGGTATTTAACGAGATAATAATTCCGATCTAATGTAGATATACAAGCAAGTTGGGAGAAATTTTTAGATATGAGTACTGGACCATATTTTGAGTTGTCTTGTATTGTTAAATAGGAAAACATGTATTTCGGATTCGTTCCGCAATAGACAACATTGCCCTGCTATCTACTTACTAATTTGCATACTAATTAAATCCCAATTTCAAGTATGATTGATATTAGATTTCTTTTAAATGTATGGGAACATGCCCAACGATTTATAACCTACAAAACCTTTCCAGTTTCTAGATCATAATCTAATATACAATGCCTAAAGTTATCAATGGTAGTACTACATAATTGAATGACACTATTTGGCAATGGCTATTTCAATATTCATTTCCCATAATAAACTTTGAAAATTTTTTCGTAAAAAACATATGAATAATTTGTAGAAAAATTATTGAAAGAGTCGAGTCTTAATAAATATTTTCTCATTCAAATTACCTGTTGTGTTTTATTTTAAGTAAGAATAAATGAGGACTTTATTATTATACTGAGAAAAAACAAAACATTAAAATATTTAAGGATATCAAGACTTTATTAAAGACAAATATGAACATAAATCTATTACATTAAAAAATAAATTATATAAAAGGTAATAAGAATTAACCAAGGTAGTTTCTAATGGTTTGCCATTCTTTGTTCTCGGTTGTTGTTGTTGTTGTTGGTTATTTTCTCGTTCACTCAAATCGGTCTTGGTAATTATTGATAGTACATTTTTTATCTATTAAGTATCATGTGGTACCAGTCTTCCAGATATCCTGACATTTTTCGAATGGAGTAAATTCCCTTGTTTGTTCCCCTCTGAATAACAGATCGAGTTTATCACGAACACCACATGCTATAACAATTCCTTCCAATTATTTCAGGATATAAGACCTGACCATCCTTCCCACTTAACAAATTAACCTAGGAGGTTTAAATCGACAGATCATATACGATGGAATACCAAAGCTCCATTTCCTTTTTGTTCTAACATATACCTTGAATTCTCGTTTGAACGATCTATATACTCATTGTTTATATGAATTAAATGTTTAATCAAATACTAACTACTAAATACTACGTAACACCAGAGACACAACATATCAATTTAAAATACCTATCCCTTCATCAGCTTGATCATAGAAGCATCTCAGTATAAACACATTGATTAAATTGTCAATGATTTCATCTTATTTTGCATAAATGAATTTAGTTCAGTCAAGATGAGTTAGTATATAAAAACTTGTTAGAAAAATTGATGTATTTTGGTCAAGAAATTATCAAGTGTGTTGTTGAAACAAGGATTCGACTAATATCTTAATTCGATGAATATTTAAACTCCCTTTATTATCGATCGCAAACAAGTTATCGAATAATTTAGAAACACATACACTATACGTATTCATGTGTAATTGTCACATCCTGAGTTCGAGAAGGCCCCTCCGATTACATTGAGAATGTTTCCTTCCTCCCCACATTCGAGTATGTTACTAAGGACTGTGTCAATGAAGAATTGTCAGCGTTGTCCGAACAACAAAGTAAATTGCAATTCAATGTAGTAATTTAATTGCAATCATAATAAAATTAAAAAGTTAATTGAACAAATAACTATAACAAGTTGGTAAATCTATCGCTGTCTGGTTTTTAAAAATAAAATTTTAATACATATTTTAAGATAAATGATAAATTGCAATCTAAATATCATTTTTATTTAACACTTGTATAAACTGAATATCTATGATATACAGTTTAACTGTTTTAGTTTTTTTTTCTATTCAATCACGCTCAAATTTTGAGTTATTAATATTATTTTTATATATTGGCAAGTTTGTTTATTTAAAGTAAAAGCGTTAATTAAGTCAAAGACCAAATTTTCCAATCTACCAGATATTTGTTATTATACAACAAGTTTTTCAAATCATTTATCACTTAACATTTTGTATAAACTAAATTATAATCCATTTGTTTTTGTTATTTTGGTTAATGGTAGCGACTAGTTCGAATTCCATACATCATTAATTATACTTTAAGTGGTAATTTTTCCAAATTAAATTGCATTTAAACTAGATAACTTGTGAATTAGTATATATTTCAAAAATGCATATCGATGATTTGTATTTAATATAAAACACATGATCCGATTCAATTACAATTTTTAGTTGTCCATTAAATATCTCTTTGTGAAACTTCATTAAAATAATATTTATCATGTTAAGAATCTAATAAATTTGTTCACAATTCATACATTCTAAGATCAATTTCTCCATGTACAATTATATAAGTTAGTAGTAAATAAAGATGTTACACGAGTGGGTAGCATAACGTAAAAATTTTTGTTGGAGTGCTGATAAGGTACAAATGAAGAGCTGGGTCTCCTGATGTTAACTCAAATTAAGTAAAAACCAAAGTGTAAAAAATTGTCAACAACCTTAAATTATGCAAAAACTTATTATTTAAATACACCGCCTTGTGTTATTGGTCAGGAATACCCATTACATATCACGAAAAATCCTGATCCATGGCAAGGAACAATATGAAATGGGCTCAGGGACACACCTAGTATACATATTGGACCGCTACATTAGAGCTTCGAATTATCAATCAGTCCTAAAAGAATTAAAGTAATAAGCAGGAAAGAGTCAGCCCGTATATCAGCTAAAACTAGAAGATGGCAGCCTCCAACAATACTGTAAACGTTCCCACCTAGGATGATTAAAGTGAAATTATAATAATTTATGTAGTATAGATAATTTTAGTTTACATACTTTATATAAGAATATTTGATATTTGTTATAAGTATTTAAGTAAGCCACTAAATTTAAACCAATTTGCTTTTTAAGAAAGACACAATAAAATAGAATAATTATAGCTAACAACCTATTTCTTAGTTTATTATTAGTCAAATCTTTGTTCTTTTGGAAACAAATTTTGATTTATACAAATATCAAAACTAAGTAGTGATAGTAACTTTAAAACAAACAAAACAACTCTTTACGTGTTTACATTTACCTACAACGAAATATCGTAAATTTATTGGTCTTTCAATATTTTGCTTTTATCCAATGCATTCGAATCTACTTCTTATCAACTAATTTTAACCTTTCTTATCTGTTTTTGTTGAACTCTCTCATCATATAAATTTAATATTTCTAATCAAATATATATAGTTATTAGTAAAGCATAACATTGCAATTTATATTTTATCCAATACATTTTACATCCTCTTATCGACAAATATTTGATCTTTCTTATCAAATTTGTTGAACTCTCTTAACAACTGGTTTTTGTTGGTATCAGTTCGTACCAGGCAACATATTACTTACATCTTTAAGATTTTAATTAGTTTTATATAGAGATTTTATATATTTTAAGTATTTAAGTAAGCCAATAACAATTCATAGTTTTTCAATTTTTCCCTGCTGTTTTGCTTTTTTAGTAGAGTAAATTTATTGAAATCAATGTATTCGAATCTACTTCTTATTTTTACTAATACAAATGGTTTTTTATATCATTTCGTACCAGGCAAAATATTATTTACATCTAAGAGTTTTTGTACTTTTAAAGATTATTTTAGTAAGTAGTTTTTTTTTTTCAAATTTTCTCCAAGGTATATAAGAATAGTTGTAAAGATTTTTTAACACAAATTAGACGAGGCTCTTTTGTTCATTGGTATTAATATAGTTTATTCTCCATGTGCTCATACTTGTGTTTTATTCTCCTCTCATAATACGAGTCCAGGCTAGGCTAGGCTAGGCTCTATTTTACTTTCCTATTACAATCCACCAAACTAAGCGCTCAACAAAACTAACTCTTTGTGAAAAAAACAAAAACAACAACTTTTACTCTTATACGGTTAAAAGGCTAGGCTCATTTAAAATTTTACTATTATTACAAGACATTCAACGAAAACATTCCGACAAACTCCAAATCATTTTTAAGCTCATTATTTTACTATTCTTGACAAAATAGTTGTTTTTTTACTTTTGCTTTCTCTAACAAAATCTCCACAACGAGTTCACACACAACATTTCAACGAGCCCCAACTAGATTAAGCTTCATTTTTCATATCATAACTTTGAGGACAAACAACAACTTTTGCGTTTACATTCAACTACAACCAACTAAAATTTCTTTGCTCTTTCAATTATTTGCATGGAATTTTCCTATTAATACAACTTTTTTGCTATTTCTTACATTCTCACATACATTCACTCATCTCTTATCAAACTATTTTTTGACCTTTCTTATCTACTTTGATGACCTAACGAGTCCACTTGTTTACTCAATTTTACTTACAAAAAGTACCATGAATCACACATTATTCATACATTTTGTTTTACATTTTGCCTTATCTCACACATTTTTACAGACTTACGGCGCCACTTTGTTTACTTTTTCAAGCTTTTTTACCGACTTTTAGACGCCAAAACAACTTTATAGGGGAACATTTAACAAATTTTACATCAAATATACTACCTAATAAAGCCTTTTTTTTTTTTTTTTTTTGCACACATTTCCAACTAATATATTACCTACTCATCCTCTTTCAAAAACCACACCACAGCTTTTACTAGTCAAAAAAACAAACAAGTGCTATCAACACACATTCCATCTATTCAACCAACCAAATACAAGTTTCTTATCATACCTATTCACTACAAACCAATCAAATACATGCCTTATGGAAGCCATTTTACCTATTCAACCAACCAATTACAAGTTTCTTATCACACCTATACACTACAAACCAATCAAATACATGCCTTATCCATCCATTTTACATAGTCAACCAACCAACAACAAGTTTCTTATCTTCCTTTTTACATACATTCAACCTATCAAATTAACACTTTCTTATCAGGTTACGCCTACTTTCGTACAACGAGACCAATAACAGCTAATGCAACTTCTCCTCTAATGAAAGTTTATTAAAGTTTTAATGAAGTTAAGATACCCTGTTTCCACATCTACTGGACTTGTTTACGTCATTGACGACACTTCTTGCAGGCTCTTAAGACATCTATTCACACCTATTTACACCTATCTTACACCTATTTACCTCTAGTTTTTACAACACCTTTTCGACAATTATATTGCCAAAAAGACACTGTTCAACAACTACACTGGACATATTACGTCATTGACGACACTTCTTGCAGACTTCTTCTCATACACACTTACACCTATTCATATCTATTTACACCTATCTTTACACCTATTTACCTCTAATTTTAAAACAACACCTTTTCGACAACTTATAATTGCCAAAGAGCACTGATTCAACATCCACTGGACAATTTACGTCATTGACGACTACTTTCTTGTACAAATTTTCAACTTTGCAGACTTTTCACATATTATTCACCAATCCTTTTTTATGTCATCCCAATTAATGCATTCTCTATTACGAATCCTATTTGGCTAAGTAGGTTAAGTCCCCAGTTTTTTGCAGTTCTACACACAACATATGCAGGTTCTAATCCTACTACAGACATCACTTTTTTTAACTTATTTAATTTAATACACAACATTTAACCACACATATATATACCAATTGCAAGATTCCTCAAGGTCAAAAGTGACAAAAAGGCACTGAGCAACATCCACTGGACTGTGACGTCATTGAATGAAGACCTCTTCAGATAGGTAATTACAGGTAATTAGGTGACAACAGGTACAGGTAAAACAGTGAATACAGGTAATTAGGTGACAACAGGTAAACACTTCTTCAAGGTCAAAATGTGCCAATAGGGCACTTTCAACAACCACTGGACTTGTGACGTCATTGACGTCACTCTTCGGATTCTCAGGTAGAAAGGTAGAAAGGTCAAAGGTCAAGGAAAATGTAACTAACACCACTTATGCGGACGAAGAAAACACCTTCCTGAAACAACTTCCAGAAGACATGACCCAAATGACTTTCAGCTCCTGAATTCACTTCTTCGTGGCTAGTGGTCAAGGTCGGGTAAAAAAGTGGCCATCGAGGTGTCCCAGAACCCCGCTTTGCTATACTACTGGTCAACGAAAAATGGACCTCCAGATTAGACTACGTCCGAGCCAGCCGTGGCGGACCATATGCCAGAAGTCATATTTAAATTATAAATGCCAGAAATTATCTTTCGTTCCAAAGTAAATGTTCATGTCAATTTAAACAATTCATCTTTGTTTTATTCCATTGTCAAAGTTATATACCTCTATATAAAAACTACCCTATATATACATATATACATATATACTTATATATAATATATATATATATATATATATATATATATATATTATAATATATAAATATATATATATATACATATATATATATACATATATAATATATATAGCATATATAAACAATATATATATACATATATATACATATATATATATATATATAAATATAATATATATATATATAAATATATATATAATATATATATATATTATAATATATACATATGGTATATATATATATATATATATATATATATATATATATATATATATATATATATATATATATATATATATATAAATACACTATATATATATTTATATATATATATAAATATATATATATATACATTATATATATATATATATAAATATATATATATATATATATATATATATATATATATATATATACATTGGCATTCGTTGATGAATCAAGGAAGTCGAGTGATTTTCAAGAAATGGACGAAAAAGAATTTCGTGTGGTTTGATTTAAACATTACTTTATGAAAGGCAAAACGCCTCAGGAGACTAAAGAGAAGATTGATAAACATTATGGTGACTCTGCACCTTCGATGTAGAACAGTTTAAAGTGGTTTTAAAAATTTTCGGACTGGCCATATGGGCACAAGTGACGCTGAACGTTCTGGACGGCCTGTGGAGGTTATACGACTCCCAGAAATCATTGATCAAATAGGGTGATGGATGACAGAGAGAGTTAAGGTGCGTGAGATTGCTAGTGCTGTGGGCATCTCGACTGAACGGGTACATAATATTTTGCATAAACATTTGGACATGAGTAAGCTATCCGCAAGATGGGTGCCGTGGGGCGATTGCTCACGCTTGACCAAAAACGAATCGTGTGAGGCGTTGCAAAGATGGGTTTTGCAGCTGTTCCCAGAAGAATTCGGAGGACTTTAAGCGTCGTTTCGTCACTGTGGATGAAACATGGATACATTACTACACTCCTGAGACCCAAACAACAATCTAAAGCAATGGGTTACCAAGGGGGAATCTGCACCAAAAAAGGCGAAGACCGTTCCTTCGGCCGGAAAGGTTATGGCGACTGCCTTTTTTGATTCGCAAGGGATAATCCTCATCGACTATCTGGAAAAGGGTAAAACTATTACAGGTGAATAATATTCATCGTTATTGGACCGTTTGAAAACGGAGCTGCAAGAAAAACGGCCCCGCGATTGGCCCACAAGAAAGTCCTTATTCCATCACGACAACGCACCAGCACACACCTCAGCAGTTGTGGTCGCAAAATTAATGGAAATAGGATTCCAACTCGTTTCATATCCCCCCTATTCTCCAGACTTGGCTCCCTCCGACTACTATTTGTTCCCCAATTTGAAGAAATGGCTGGCGGGACAAAGATTTTATTCAAACGAGGAGGTGATTGCAGACACTAATGGATATTTTTGCAGACTTGGACAAATCCTATTATTCGGAAGAGATCAACAAACTAGAACATCGTTGGACGAAGTGTAT
>JAHKBH010003775.1:0-5000 GCA_019049505.1 Pachyrhynchus sulphureomaculatus
ACTACTAACAGCCGACCCAATGTCGGGACACTTTGAGCTTCTGACACCACAAAACACTAAAAAAACATGTCCAAACAACAGTAACCAATAAAAAGAAGCAGCAACGCGCGAGCGACGTAACGGTCGAGAAACGTCGCCGGAAATGGCAGCTCGACCAAAACGATGAAGACCGGCAACGGGACAATGGACCTGCCAAAAGTGTTGTGCCGGCGAGTAACCGACACCCACTAAGGCGGGAAAATCAAGGCAACGCATGAATTATACTACAGGAACAAACGAACACACCATGCGTTGCTTTGATAAAAGCACAAGTCCTGACAAAGAAACCACTGAGAAGGGAATCACTACCTCGCCCCTAGACCCACCACCATCAATCCCAAACGCAACCGACGAAGTATTTAATCAAAAACTCCCCCGCAACGACAAAGAAATCGCAACAGCACAAAACCAAAATACAAACGGCAAATAAGAATAGAAAACCAAATCAACAACATCAGGAGATATCTAGGACACCTTACCCAGTTTATCAACGGGAACGTGTGCAAACGAGTCACACAGAGTATAAACAAGATCAAGTCCGGGTCTCCCAACATAACACTGCCAGAAATCCTGGATACTCTGAAACAAAAATTATCCGTATATGCCGCAAGACTTCGTAGATACAAAGAGCCAAACGAAGGAAAGATACCAACAACCTCTTTCCGAAGAAGCCAAACACGGTTCTACCGGAAAACTATGCACAGCAAACAGACAGCAGTGACCGAACCACCAACAAACAAGAACTCACAGATCATTGGAAAAGTATCTGGTCAGAACCCAAACTAAACCCAATAATAACAACCCCTGGATCAAAGCCAAAGAAGCAAAGATAAACATGTGACAGAACAGGAAAATTCCACATTAACTACTATGGGACCAAAGAGCATAATGAGGCGCCTGGATGCAAGAAGTTCCGAAGTAGAATGGCCCCCCGTTCGGATTTCCGGTGGGGCTGGTTCGAAGGCGTCGACTTGCAACATCATAATTTTAAGATAGATTTTTGCAACATACGAGGTATAAACTCGAACATAAATTCAGTGCATCAACACCTGCGATCAGATAAACCTCATGTACTCGCTCTATGTGAAACCAAGGTCAGTCCATCGACCAGCACGGTCAACTATCTTTATCCTGGGTACGACTTCTATTCCCGATTTAGGCGTAACTTTGGAATCTGTCTTTTTGTCAGAAGCGACCTCTCTTGTCAACGAGAAGAAGCTCTGGAGCCCCCAAACTTTGATGTTATGTGGTTAAAAATAACGACTCAACAAACCACAAGGTTCATCTGTATCCTGTATCGACCACCAAGTGATACCAATTTTCGAACACTTTTCGCTTCTCTTGCAGACACCATCGATCATTTACAAAGTAACTATCCAAGTGCCGAAATTGCCATCCTGGGCGACTTTAATGTCCACAATATCAACTGGCTCAAATATTCAAATACTACCGACGAACAAGTCGTGAAGCTGAATCATTCTCAATCAGTTATGGCTTAACTCAGCTTATTGACGAACCAACACGGATCCCTGATCGAGACGGGGAGTTCACCAGTCTTCTTGATCTGTTTTTGACCACCAATCCGGAGATTTACACGGTCACCGTAAATCCGCCGTTAGGTTCTTCCGACCATAAACTGCTTTCGACATCGAGTATCCTGCCAATCAGTGACAGAGAGGCGCCTAGGCCGCGCAAGATTTGGCACTACAAATCTGCTAAATGGGAAGATCTCATGGAATACTTCGAACTTTCCCTTGGATGGACGTTTGTTTTCGATCCGATAACCCATCTGACTGCGCCAGGGAGGTCTCCGATGTTATTTTGGCTGGTATGGAAGCTTACATCCCTTTTTCGAAGAAATGCTCTTCAAACGGCAAGCCTTGGTTCGACCGAAAATGCAAAGAAGCTGTTGCTTCTAAACATATTGCCTACCGACAATGGCGTGAAAATCCTAACACCGTAAATCGAAACATCTTTGTTCATGCCCGGAACAGATGCAAGGGAATTATCGACGAAACCAAGGAGGCACACAATCAACGAATTAGAAACAAACTTCTCGCTTGTCCCAACAATTCCAGGTCCTTTTGGGCAGTCGCTAAGGCAGTTAGTCAAAATTTTACCAAATCCACCATACCACCACTCACACGGCCAGATAAATCCATTGCAACCACACCTGTTGAGAGAGCGAACTTGTTGGCTGAACTCTTTGCTTCACATTCTACTGTCGATTTCCAAGGAAAAACACCACCTACTATTCCCATATTGCAGTCAAGGATGCCCGATGTTGTCTTCAGACAGCGCATCATAAAGCGTACTTTAATGAAGCTAGACACCAAGAAGGCTCTGGCGCTGACGGAATACCTGCCATAGTTCTCAAAACTGTGCAGGGGAACTAACACCAGTTTTCTGTAGACTTTTTAACCTATCCTACAGAAAGGGAATATTTCCGTCCTGCTGGAAATGTGCCACGTTCAGTCGATACCTAAAAAAGGTAAGAAGACCTTGCCAAATAACTACCGACCAGTTGCACTGCTTTCAATAATATCGAAAGTCATGGAAAAGGTTATCAATGAGCATCTTCTAAAATATCTTGAACGATTCAATATTATTAGCGATCACCAATATGGTTTTTCGTAAACATAGATCAACAGGAGATCTTCTGACTTATGTAACACAAGTTTGGAACAACGCAATTGAACACTTTGGAGAATCTCGAGCGGTTGCTCTTGACATATCCAAGGCATTCGACCGTGTTTGGCACGATGGACTGTTGGCTAAGTTGCGCTCTTATGGTATGTCTGAAAGGTTCTGTTTGTGGCTCTCATGTTTCCTCAGAGAGCGTTCTTTACGAGTGGCGGTCGACGGATTTCTTTCTAACACTCTCACTATGAACGCCGGTGTGCCCCAGGGCTCTATACTGTCTCCTACTCTCCTTTCTCATTTACATTAACGATCTGCTGGAAAAGACCGCGAATCCAATCTATAGCTTTGCAGATGACAGTACGCTTGTCTCTTCATTCACCTTGAACGCTCGGACATCAGCTGCTCAGGCGAATATCCGCAGACAGCAGGAGGTCGTCCAACTTAACAAAGACCTGGAAGAGATTCTATCTTGGAGTGACAGTAACCAAGTGGAATTTAACGCTACAAAAACCCAAGCGGCAGTTTTTTTCTAAAAAAGTTAACGTTGCTGAACCCGACATAGTTATGTCGGGGCACTCCATTCCCCTAGCATCGTCGCTTAATTTGTTGGGCGTTAGTTTTGGGAGCAAATATGTCTTGGCATGAACATGTTGCAGGCATAGCAAGGAGAGAGCTTCTCAAAAGTTGGGAATATTATTTAGAACCAGAAAGCTTTTACACCCCACAACAACTGTTAATTCTTTACAAAGCCCAAATTCGACCAACTATGGAATACTGCTCCCACGTTTGGGCTCCGCTCCCAAACATACACTGCATTTATTGGATTCTGTTCAGAGAAGAGCGGTCCGTCTGATTGGGGACCCGGAATTGACCGCGGCCTTGATTCGCTGGAACATCGAAGAACGTTGGCGACTTGAGTCTGTTCTACAAGTATTTTTCATGGAAAGTGTTCGAAGGATGTAGCCCGGTTTAATTCCTCCCAAAGCGGTGCATGTTAGAAATACACGTCGCGCTGGTGCTTCGCATCCGTATGAGGTTCAGCTTGTTACTCCGCGTACAACGCTTTTCAAGCAATCTTTTATATGAGAACGTCATCCCTTTGGAATAATTTGCCCAGCGCTGTGTTTTCCCACCGAGTACAATTTACAGCGATTCAAGAACAACGTGAATCGCTTTTTCCGCCCTCGTGCCGCTCCTGGAGCGCTTTAGGGACTTCCCTGCAGCACGTGTGCTAGACCAATAAAAAAAAAAAAAAAAAACTAGCCGTGCCCGCGGCTCCGCTCGCGTAGACTTGATTCACTACTATCGTCACTGCTTATTCCTTATGTTACCTAACGTAATAAAAGATCTGCCATTAGTTCCCCTTATCTCCCATTTTTTCTCCTTATCTCCCATTATCTCTACATAATTTCTATTATCTAGGCTTATCTCTGCTCATCTCCCATTATTTCTCCTTATCTCCCATTATTTCTCCTTATCTCCCATTATCTCACCTTATCGCCCATTATCTGGGCTTTGCTCGATTTATCTCGCAATATTTCTCCTTATCTTCCATTATTTCTCCTTATCTCACCATAATTCCCATTATCTAGACTTATTTCTGTTTATCTCCTATTGTTTCTCCTTATCTCCCATTATTTATACTTACCTCCCATTATCTCACCTTATCTCCCATTATCTAGGCTTATATCGAATTATATAAAACATATATATAAATTTATAAAAACATGTAAATCGAATAAGGGGTTCTCAAGTGATAAGCGCACTAACGGACAGACAGACAGACAGAGAGATGTTGCATTTTATATATATTATATTCTTTGCAACATGATTTCGTTTCCATATTTAATGGTTTAGGCAGTGTATTGCAAGAGAACGCGCTAACGGTAACCTTTTTTCCGACTTGATCCACTATTATCGTCACTGCTTATCTTTTATGTTACCTAACGCAATAAAATATATCCTATAACATGGCCAGAGAACATATGTATGTTTTAAAAAAAGCACGTAAATCGAATAAGTTGTTCTCCAGTGATAAGCGCACTACACGGACAGACAAGCAGACAGACAGACAGAGAGACGTTGCATTTTTATATATATTACAGATAGAAGATTATAGATAACTTGGCCAGAGAACAAATGTATCAATTAACAAAAAAAAATACGTAAATCGGATAAGTGGTTCTCGAGTGATAAATGCACTAACGGACAGACAGACAGACAGACAGAAAGACGTTGCATTTTATATATATTATATTCTTTGCTACATGATATTGTTCTATATTTAATGCTTTAGGCAGTGTATTGCAAGAGAACGC
>JAHKBH010003775.1:10000-12500 GCA_019049505.1 Pachyrhynchus sulphureomaculatus
TATCTCCGTTTTAATTATTATTTCTCCTTATCTCCCATTATTTATACTTATCTCCCGTCTCACCTTATCTCCCGTTATCTAGGCTATGTAGTTTTTTATTGAAAAAATTGCACTATAAAGAGTTTTTCACTATATAGAGTTTCACTATAAACAGTGTCGACTGTATATATATATATATATATATATATATATATATATATATATATATATATATATATATATATATATATATATATATATATATATACATATATATATATTTTATCAGAAGCGACCTTTCTTGCCAACGAGAAGAGGCTCTGGAGCCTCCAAAATTTTGAAGTTATGTGGTTAAAAATAAAACGACTCGACAAACCACAAGGTTCATGTGTATCCTCTATCGACGACCAAGTGAACCTAACTTTAGAACACTTTTCGCTTCTCTTGCGGACACCATCAATCATTTACAAATTAACTATCCAAATGCCGAAATTGCCATCCAGGGCGACTTTAATGTCCACAACATCAACTGAATCATTCTCAATCAGTTGTGGCTTGACATAAACTGCTTTCGACATCGAGTATCCTACCAATCAGTGACAGACAGGCGCGAACTTTCCCTTGGTTGGACGTTTGTTTTTGATCTGACGACCCATCTGACTGCGCCAGGGAGGGTTTTCGATGTTATTTTGGCTGGCATGGAAGCTTGCATTCCTTTTTCGAAAAATGCCCTTCCAACGGCAAGCCTTGGTTTGACCGAAAATGCAAAGAAGCTGTTTGCTTCTAAACATCTTGCATACCGACAATGACGTGAAACACCATAAATCGTAACAACTTTGTTCGTGCCCGGAACAGATGCAAAGAAATTATCGACGAAACCAAGGAGGCACACAATCAACGAATTAGAAACAAACTTCTCGCTTGTTCCCGACAATTCCAGGTCCTTATGGTCAGTCGCTAAGGTAGTTAGTCAAAATTTCACCAAATCCACCATACCACCACCCACACGGCCAGATAATTCTATTGCAACACACCTGTTGAAAAACGAACCTGTTGGCTGAACTCTTTGCTTCACATTCTACTGTCGATTTCCAAGGAAAAACACCACCTACTATTCCCATAGTACAGTCAAGGATGCCCGATATTGTCTTCAGACACCAAAAAAGCTTCTGCGCTGACGGAATACCTGCCATAGTTCTCAAAAACTGAGCGAGGGAACTAACACCAGTTTTATGTAGACTTTTCAACCTATCCTACAGAAAGGAATATTTCCTTCCTGCTGGAAATGTGCCACAGTTCAGCCGATACCTAAAAAAGACAAGAAGACCTTGCCAAATAACTACTGACCAGTCGCACTGCTCTCAACAATATCAAAAGTCATGGGAAAGGCTATCAATCAGCCTTTCTGGAATATCTTGACGAAATTCGACATTATTAGCGATCACCAATATGGCTTTCGCAAACACAGATCAACAGGAGAATCTTCTGACTTATGTAACACATGTTTGGAACAACGCAAAATTGAACACTTTGGAGAATCTCGAGCGGTTGCTCTTGAACATATTCAAGGTATTCGACCGTGTTTTGGCAAGATGGATTGTTGGCTAAGCTACGCTCTTACAGTATGTCTGAAAAGTTCTGTTTGTGACTCTCATGTTTCCTCAGAGAGCGTTATTTACGAGTGGCAGTCGACGGATTTCTTTCTAACACCTTTACTATCAAGGCCGGTATGCCCAAGGCTCCCATACTATCTCCTACTCTCTTTTTCATTTACATTAATGATCTCCTGAAAAAGACCGGAAATTCCAATCTACAGCTTTGCAGATGACATTACGCTTATCTCTTCATTCAATTTGAACGCTCGGACATCGGCTACTCAGACGAATATCCGGGAAGTCGTTCAACTTAACAAAGACCTGGAAGAAATTCTATCTTGGGTGACAGTAACCAACCTAACATCGTCACTCAATTTGTTGGGCGTTAGTTTGGGAGCAAATATGTCCTGGCATCAACATGTCGCAGGCATAGCAAGGAGATCTTCTCAAATTTGGGAATATTATTTCGAACCAGAAAGCTTTTCACTTCACAACAACTGTTTAATTCTTTAAAAAGCTCAAATTCGTTCAACTATGGAATACTACTCCCATGTTGGGGCTCCGCTCCCAAACATACACTGCATTTGTTGGATATATATATATAATATATATATATATATATATATATTATATATATAAAAAATACAAAGTCTCATCTGTCTGTCTGTCTGTCTGTCAGTCCGTTAGTGCGCTTATCACTGGAGAACCACTTATCCGATTTACGTACTTTTTTTTTTAAAAACATACATATATTCTCTTGCCAGGTTTATAGCTATATTTTTATTACGATAGGTAGCATAACGAATGAGCAGTGACGATAATAGTGAATGGAGTCGGAAAAAAGTTTGCCGCTAGCGCGTTCCTTTGGCAATACACAGCCTTAACAATTAAATATGAAACAATATTATGTAGCAGAGAATATCTAT
>JAHKBH010003776.1:0-10000 GCA_019049505.1 Pachyrhynchus sulphureomaculatus
ATATATTTAGAACATTTGTAACCAAAGAAATTCTTGAGCAAAAGCTATTGCTTCATTTTATTCATTTTTTTCATCATTTGATAGATTCTCTTACATACATTAATAATTCAAAATAAGAGAACTTTTTCCTTAATGTTTATTTTTGAAACATTTTAATTTTGTGTAAAACAATAACAGTTGTTATTCTTCATTTATGTGTAACCACTTATCATGATTAACCACATAACGATAAATCAAAGTTTCTTAAAGACTATTCCAATTAGGTTCATTTTTATAGGGTAAAGGGACATGAAGTTCCTACTATTCTAACCTGTGTAATAAGAAATCTATTGTGCGGTAATAGTGTTTTCTTTAAAAAAAGATATAGGTAAATTCTTACTTATTGTCATTTTACTGAAACTAAGTGATGTTCGAAGTTATATAATACTAAAAGAAATACGAATATTCAATATTTTATTTTTAACTTCATTTTCCGTAGATCCCTTTTAACATGAGGTTAATTCTTTAATAGTAGAATGTGAACTAGTTAATTTTTTTTAGCCAACCTGGTGGGGCAGAAGGCTTCTCGAACCCGTCGTCAATCTCAATGAAAGATGATATGCCTTTTTTTTCATTGGTAGATGCAGACCTCATAGTGTTATTGATGATCGAAAGAGACCGGGTAGAGAAAATGAGGGCATAAATAAAAATGAGCAAAGACCTGCAGATGAAAGTAAAGAAAATGTACAGACTGATGATAAAATTGCCAAACAAGTTATAGATGATCAGGAAACTGTAGAAAACGCTTTGGTGGGTTCGAAGGAAACATTAGGAAGTGAGGGAAATGTCTTTTGTACAAACCCTTTTTGATAATTTCGATGTACGCAAATTACTAGATGGTAGAGAAGACCACAACAGAAATCTGCTCAAGAAAATAAAGGAACAAATAACGATGGGCAATTATCTACAAACGGTAGTAAAGGAAATGTATGGAGCGAAGATCAAACTACTAACCAAGATACAGATGATCAAAAAACTATAGAAAAGGCTGTGGTAGATTATAGAGAAAAAATAGAAATTGTAGTTTCTAAGGAAAATATGGAAATTGAGGAAAAACCAACTGTAAAAACTTCAGATAGTTTAAGTATGGGACAGTCCGATTCTAATCTAGAAAATAAAATAGATAATACTACAATAGTGATTGAAGATAAAGCACCAACTGTTACAATATCAGAGTTCAAGGATCAAGGAAAGGTAAATGATGTAAATTTTTTACTATGCTATATATATGTGAAAGAGATTTTTTGCTTAGAGGACTTCTAGTCATAATAAATTGTTACTATAATCGCTATTTTATATTTTGTTTTAACAAAAAGTTCTCTTTTACGTAAGCTAAATGCCTTGCATGATAAAAATTTCGAATGTTCAATATCGCAGCACGAAGATGATTTGCTTTCTTATAACCAATATAACTATTGGTACATAAGCCCTCCGGAAATTGAGCTAGATGGACTTTCTGAAGTTAGCGGTCCTTCGAGTGGATTTCAGTATGGATCTACTTCATTAGATGTTATGGTAAGTGAAATTTAGTTAGAATCCGCGGCTCGAATTGTTCTGTCTTCCTAAAACAAAGATCTGAGTTACCAAACTTTTTTTTTGCTCTTAGGTGCTTTGTTTAGCAACTATACAAAATTTTATAATGTATAACACTGATAAAAAAAGATGATTCTATGTATTATACGAGGGTTGTATGATAAGTACCTGGCCTCGACCAGAGATGGCTCTACTGCTATTTAAAAAATTATATTTTTTGTAAACATCACCTTTCACAAGTCAGTGACAAATTTTCAAGTCGCTGCGTGATTTAGTTTGTGAGTGGCAGCCATTAAAATAGAACAACTTTTGGGATTTTACAATGGAAAAAAACTGAATATCGAGCAGTGTTAAAATATTTGTTTTTGAAAAAGAAAACGAATGATGAGATAAAAGCAAAGTTTATAGAGGCTCAAACGCGGCCGTACAAGCATTTTTGATGAAGGTCGTCTAAGTGAGGTCACCACATCAGAAATGTTTAAAAAATTTACGTTATAGTGATAAATGATCGGCAGTGAAGGAGCGTGATATTGCTGAGACTGTGAGCATCTCAATTGGACATTTGAATAATTCATTTGGATATGAGAAGGCTTTCTACAAGATGGATGCCGCAATTGTTACAATTGACGATAAACACGAACGTACGTCAACTTCAAAAGAATGTTTGGCAATGTTAAAGCGCAATCGGAATGATTTTTGACGTCGATTCATAACTGTTGACAAAACATGGATTCATCACATCACACCAAAGACCAAAGAACAGTCCAAACAGTTTGTTTTTCTGTGGCGAACCGGCGCCAAAGAAAGCCAAGTCAGCTTTATCGGCCAACAGAGTCATGGCCACGTCGATTACCTTAAAAAGGGCAAAACGATTAATGGAGAGTATTATGTCAATTTATTGGATTGGTTCAACCATGCTGTGAAAGAAGAACGTCCACATTTGGCGAAGAAAAAAATTCTCTTTCATCAAGACAATGCACGCGTACACACTTATGTCATCGCCATGGCAATATTTCACGAGTTAGAATACGAATTGCTTCCGCATCCACCATATTCGCCAGATTTAGCCCCCAGCTATTATTTCCTAGTTCCGAATATGAAGAAATGGTTTGGCGGAAAAAAAATTGGCTCAAACGATGAGGTGATCGATGTTGAAAAAAATAAAATAAATCTTACACATAAAAATGTTTATTTCTTGTCAAGGCCAGGTACTGACCATACAGCTCTCGTAAAGTAAATTGACTGATGTAGCCTATAATGCAGTTAATTTAATTAATTATTTAATTTTAATTAATTTAATAAATTTCTTAATTTTATTATTATTATTGATAATTTATCATCAATAGAGTTTTATTGTGTGGAAGCTGAATCAGAGGAACATACTGAGAGATTTGTATTAAAAATAAATATATTTTCTTCCTAATTTTATGCAACCCTCAAAACATTGACATTATGTTTTATGTGGGCGACTGCTGCGGACGATGCGATCAACAAGACCGAAACAATCATAGAAACGTGTAGTTTTTGATTGTCGCTTTAGTCGACTCTAACGATACGACTAGAACGATAAAATTAAAACGACACATTTTAACGTATTGTTTTGACTTGTGTTATTTTTAATCGTGTCGCTCGCGGCAGTGACTCAGGTTTCTTTCACCGTTATCTTTCGGCGAAAAACTTATTCTTTACTTGCTCTTATGTTATGCCACTAGAGCAGATTTTATTCTTTTCAAATTTGTTAAAAATTATAACAAATTAAAATAAAGATATACCAATGAATATTACATTTAAATTATTGTCTAAAGTCGAAATGAAATTAGGCAAACCGAACATCCATCGAGATGATCAATTTACATGATTCTTATACTTTTTGTGACAATTTGTTAGATTAAATAACAGGCCAAGTGCAAGTCCGACTTGCGCAATTAGTGTTCCGTACGTTGATTGTTTTTAAGAAAAAATTTTTGATAACAAAGGTGACTCCACAAAACACACCTCAAAGTTTTTTTTCCCCGATATTTACTGAAAACTGATGATCTTGAAATTTTTATTTTTTATTATATATACCAGATAAATTATTAAAGGTAATGCACTCGTGATATTTTTCGTTCAATCTACACCCTGTGGAGAATATTCCAGAATTTTTTCAAAATTTTTTGATCAGTACTTTTCGAAATAAGGAGGGAACAGCGATTTTTACAATTTTTTTTAAAAATAAAACGAAAAAAGTGTGCGCAAATATTACATTATATATATTTTTCACAAGCTTTCATTTGACACCCCTCTCGATGACCTGGTAATTTTTTTTTCCACTTCCGATTTCACCCCCCAAAACTAACTCTAAGTCAAAATTTTACTTTCAAAACTACGTGGCTCTGATGGGGCCATCAATTCCTATATTAGCGCCAAACTTCAACTTTCTGTGTTGACGAGTTTCGAAGAAAATCGGGGTGACAGACAGACGGACAGACACTGAAGTGATCTTATAAGTGTTTCCGTACGGAACACTAAAAATACCTGCAAATATCAGGCGTTTACCAGCTATTATCAAAGATCCAACCAAAGAATAAAATATTTTATCCAACAACCCGTCTTAGCTTTTTCCTGAAATTTTTGTTTGTGTTTCATACGGAACACTTATGGGTCCATCTCTCTGTCACATCCGAGTTTCTCCGAAACTATTTATTATAGTTAGTTAAAATTTGGCAAAAATATAGAAATTGATTGCCCAGTCAGAGCTGTGTAGTTTTGAAAGTTAAATTTTGATTTAAGGGGATAGTTTTGAAAAAAAAAGGCTCAATAACCTTTGGATGTCAGATGAAAACTTGTGAAAACACGAGTTCAAAAATATATATGATGTAATACTTGCGCACACTTTTCTTTGTATTATTTAAAAAAAAAAGCCAAAAATCGCTGTCCCCTCACCTATCTCGAAAATTACTGTTAAAAAAAATTTTGAAAAAATTTCTGAAATATTCTCCATAAAGTGTAGATTGAGCGAAAATTATCACGAGTGCATCACGTTTGGTAATTTATTATATATATATATATATATATAATATATATATATATATATATATATATATATATATATATATATATATATATATATATATATATATATATATATATATATATATATATATATATATATATATAAATAAATAAATAAATAAATATAAATATATAAACATAAAACTATGTATTGATAATATTGTGAAGCTTTTTTTAATATACTTTCAGTACATCACTGTTGCGCGACACTTCTGTACCGAGACATAATTTTATTTTATTTTTTTATAATTAAAACAAATATTAAGGTAGTAAATATTAAACATTGTTTTACACTTTTATTCCTAGATTTTGATTGAGCTAGATTAATTTATTGATTAATTTACTATTAGGTAGCTAAGATGCTATCACTATTATACATTATTGACTAAGAAAAAATGTGAAAATACGTATTGGATTTTAATATGTCAGGGACCTTATTAATTTATCTTAGGTAAGGATGTCATTTTAAAAGCAATCACGGTCACGTTACGGAACAGTAGTTGCGCAAGTCCAACTTGCACTTGACCGGTTTTTATTCGTTATACCTTTTAAGCCTATGATACCTTTTAAGGCTGATATATCACATATATAGACAAGATTAATCATTTCGAACATCCACAAACTAATTATTGAATCTTATGTGTTTTAAAATAACTAGAAAACTTAAAATCTTGGATATATTGAAGCTGCAATAACAAATTATCTATTTCCCCATATAAATTAAGAAAGATAGGTTAATTACACGGGATGTTTAGTTTTTATATAATTTAAATCGTGACTTCTTTGAATTTGTAATTTAAAGAGCTAATTATTAACATTGCTCATATATAATCCAGTGTGTCTCCATAATAATTAACAATTCTCTATATTAACGCTAATTAGTTAATTAACTAATTAATTAAATTCGTCTGAATATACGGTGGATTATACACATCCGATCTCTATTTTTTTAACATATAGGCAAAAGAAGATTGACCGAATTCATTTTTCAGAAGGATTTTTTTTTGTTTTAAGATGGCAGACGATTCCCCATTTGATAAAAAGCATAGTATACTATTTGTAGTTAAAATTTGGTCTTATGAATAGCATTTGGCAGTATCAAAGTAATTCCCAAAAGAAAAGTTTATTCGAGTGGTACTTAGTAATTTTAAAACCTTTCAATAATTCGACTTTACGTTTTTATACAGGTGGCTTATGGTATGGTTAGAATATACGAGGTATATCCACAAAGTAAGTTCCGTTTCTATTTCTATCCGCGGCAGCGCTGCGATCGCAGTTCCGAGCATGCGTGGCAGTTACTCTGACTCAAGCAGAAGAAATGTACGCCATTTTCAGATCGCTGCTGCCGACGTGTTCTTTGTAGTGCTTCTTTATGATGTCAGCCTTAATTGAAAATGCCGCCGCTTGTGAAATTAGATCTGTGATTCGTTTTCTAAATGCAAAGAAAGTTAAACCAAGTGAAATTTATCGGCAAATCTGCGAGGTTTACGGACAAACTGCTATGAGTGATTCAATGGTTTAGAAGATGGGTCAGACAGTTCAATGAAGGACGTGATCAAGTGCACGATGAAGAACGATGTGGACGCCCGTCTTTGGTTACTGATGAACTGGTTCACGTAATTGAAGAGAAGCTTAAGCAAAACCGTAAGTTTACAATTAGTGCTCTTGCTATGGAATTTCCGCAAATCTCACGATCACTAATTCATGAAATTGTTAATGAAAAACTGAAAGAACATGTTACCACAAGGTTGAAAACACGGCAACCTTCTATGAAGAAGGCATACAAAAACTTGTGCCACGCTATGACAAGTGCCTACAAAATTTCGGAAGCTATGTAGAAAATTAGTTTAACAGTTGTAGATTTTTGTACAATAAATATTTTTTTCTGTATCTGTACACGTTTTTTTTTTATATAACCAAACGGAACTTACTTTGTGGATATACCTCGTATTTCGAATTCTATAATTTTATAGAACGTTTAATTAAAAGTTGTAGAGTTCCAAGGAACGGATAACTTAAATATATTTTTGCGTATATAGATTCCCTCAAAACCTATAGTATCATGCATATTTAAAGTAGTATAATTTATATTAGGTACACAAATACAAAATTTAATTCGGTATCTTTTTTCGTTAACAAGATATTTATTTATTTACGAACAGAAACACCAGTAAATCGAGAATAATATTCACAATTCCCTCTTTAAGGGGCCATCCTACTCCAGACTAGGGAAATTTCGCTTTATTTTTGGGAATTTTTTTTGAAAAAAGTATAAGACATAATTTAAAAACACTTTTTAGATATTATTTATTAACCTTTGGAGTACATTCATAAATTTTTTTTGAGTTGGTGTGATTCTTATATATACACATCTGCATACGGGCGTGTTTAAAAAAGGTACCTCGCTCGGCTCCATGATTCCGACTTCCAGCAACATCTGAAACAGAAAAGACAACAAAAAAAAAAATTCTTAAAATATATGAGTGTAATTTTTGGCCAAACTATGGAAAAATTTTTACCATGCGAAATAATAAAATCGCGGCTACTCAGATTCGATTTTCGTCAAACTTTCGGCTCAAAAATCATTGATAAAAAAGTATTTTGGAGGTATAAGCGTTTAAAGATTTCGATCACGTTTCCGACGTGATAAAATTAAAAAAAATATTTTTACAGCTAATCATCTACTCAGGGCCATAAAGTAACCTTTCCAATTCTTCATAAAACTCGTTTTGTTCAGTATTAAGCATTCTCCGAGCTATTCTGCTTTTTTTTGACTGAACTTGAGATCTTCGCACTGTATGCGTGCGCTGACTGCATATGCCTAAAATGGGGCGTTGCTCGCGCCTTCATAAGACATTCAAAAATAAATAAGATATCGAAAAAATCCTCTCGCACACATATTCTTAAAGGTTCAAGCTATAAAAAAATGAAAAAAATCGGATTTTTTGAAAATTCTGGAGTAGGACGGTCCCTTAAAAAAGACTAGTAATTGCAACTCAATGCTTTTTTTTGAGGGCTTCCAATGAAGTGAAGTGGGAATCGGCAGGGCTATCTCCGAAAAATAGGCCGCGCGGGTGACCTGGTATTGTCCCGAACTTTCCGATCGGAAAAATCAAAGTTACCGCTTCGAATTCACTGCTACCAATTTTTCACATTTGGCGCTTCACAGCACTTTCTTCCAAAACTAAACAAATTTTTTGCGCAGGATCAGACGCATTTTTTGCATTTGAAATCTTTCGATAAACAGCATTTGAGATACTCCCAAATGCTGTTTATCGAACGACTTTGTATTATGAGGATGTCAATAGCAGTACGACATGAAATGATGATTTTGCTTTTTAGGATTGGTACCTTTACACATAAAAATGACGGGAAATAGTTTGAATTTGAAATTGAATTTTAAGATACTTATTGCAAAGGTACTGAATTAATTTGTGTACATTGTTTCATTTTTTTAATTATTTTTAAAATGTTAGTTACGAGGCTGGTTTGAAAAGTCCGTGCAAAGTCCGAGAGATGGCACCAACGGCGCGTATCGAGGTCATGTTTAATTAGTAGCATCTCTTGAATGAACGCACACCAAGTTTCAGCCATATTGGTCTATTTCTTTGTGTTTGGCATTCGTGTGAATCAAGGAAGTCGAGTGATTTTCAAGAAATGGACGAAAAAGAATTTTTGTGTGGTGATTAAACATTTACTTTATGAAAGGGCAAAACGCCTCAGGAGACTAAAGAGAAGCTTGATAAACATTATGGTGACTCTGCACCTTCGATTAGAACAGTTTATAAGTGGTTTCAAAAATTTTCGGACTGGCCATATGGGCACAAGTGACGCTGAACGTTCTGAACGGCCTGTGCAGGTTACGACTCCAGAAATCATTGATCAAATCCATGATATGGTGATGGATGACAGAAGAGTTAAGGTGCGTGAGATTGCTAGTGCTGTGGGCATCTCGACTGAACGGGTACATAATATTTTGCATAAACATTTGGACATGAGAAAGCTATCCGCAAGATGGGTGCCGCGATTGCTCACGCTTGACCAAAAACGGAATCGTGTGAAGTGTTGCAAGGATGTTTTTTTAATTATTTTTTGCAGCTGTTCCAGAAGAATCCGGAGGACTTTAAGCGTCGTTTTTCGTCACTGTGGATGAAACATGGATACATTACTATATTCCTGAGACCAAACAACAATCTAAACAATGGGTTACCAAGGGGAATCTGCACCAAAAAAGGTGAAAACCGTCCCTTCGGCCGGAAAGGTTATGGCGACTGTCTTTTGGGATTCGCAAGGGATAATCCTCATCGACTATCTGGAAAAGGGTAAAACTATTACAGGTGAATATTATTCATCGTTATTGGACCGTTTGAAAACCGAGCTGCAAGAAAAACGCCCGCGATTGGCCCACAAGAAAGTCCTTTTCCATCACGACAACGCACCAGCACACACCTCAGCAGTTGTGGTCGCAAAATTAGCGGAAATAGGATTCCAACTCGTTTCACATCCCCCCTATTCTCCAGACTTGGCTCCCTCAGACTACTATTTGTTCCCCAATTTGAAGAAATGGCTGGCGGGACAAAGATTTTATTCAAACGAGGAGGTGATTGCAGACACTAATGGATATTTTGCAGACTTGGACAAATCCTATTATTCGGAAGGGATCAACAAACTAGAACATCGTTGGACGAAGTGTATAAGCCTAAAAGGAGACTATGTCGAAAAATAAAAAAGGTTTACCCCAAACACATAAGTAGTTTTTTATTTTTACACGGACTTTTCAAACCAGCCTCGTATATTGTTATAAAATTGGTCTAAATTCAAATCCAAAAATGCACAACTTTCGAGCAATTTCCGGTTGACCTGAAAACCCTGGTCACTTCGGTTCAACCGACATACTTGGAGAGATAAACAAAAAATCAAAAAGTTTTTTTTAAATATTAATATCCCATAAATCAAGACTCACACAAAAGTGATACACTACATGTTCAGTTTACTGCACGTTTTTATCACCCTGTATATCGGAATATATTTTTAACCGTCTGTCAGAACCCTATAGCTTTTATTGAAACAATTTTGCCATGTTTAATATAGAATTCTAAATATCCTCTATTTAAGCGCTAATGGGCCACCCTGAATTTTATTTATCACAAATTTTAAAATTTTGTGTTGATGTTTTCGAAGAGGTATGGTACATCGAAAACAGCATTAATAGAGAATTTTAAAATTTATGAAACAATTATTTGAAGTCGACTAACTTGAGTGGAACTGAATTTTATTTTCGTACTGAAACACTTCTATACCATTTTTTGTTTCCTTTGGAAGGCACTCAGCCGTTCACCAGTAAGTACAGTGTGGCAGTCTTTTTTCTGTTATT
>JAHKBH010003777.1:0-13824 GCA_019049505.1 Pachyrhynchus sulphureomaculatus
AATAAAATAAGAATAATAATTACAATAAAAAAATACTTAAACCTACTAATCATCATCAGATGAGTCGTCATCACCACTCTCCCATTCAGCAGAATATTCAGAGAGTAAATAATCCTCCTCATTTAATTCGTGATGATGACTTACTGATGGTGTTTCTGATGGCAATGAAATAAATTTTCTTCGCGTTAATTCTCTATACGAGTTGATAACAGGATCAGACGTAATTAAAAGCATTCTCAAAAGATCTGTATTTGTGGCAAATACGTGACGGCTTCCTGGTGTGCCGTTCACGGAATCTACGACAGTCTTTATTTCTTGCTTCCTGGGCTTCTTCGGAGAGTTGTCCAATGGGAAGAAGAAAAGACTTTATAACTGTGTAGAAGAATTTTATGCACAGTAACGGGCATGGAATACCACGAATACAGATCAAGGTATAATTTTCTAGTATCAACACAAAACTTTTCGAATTCTATATAATTTATGTCATATCCCGATGACAAAGTTCTTAAAATTACATGAAATCTACGAATAAGGTTTACGTCTAATCCTGTAATTTCGCGGCTCAATTCAGCTTTGGGAAAAAATCTACGTGCTGTGTTTCCATCGTTTGTGTTGCCATACCCAGGTTTTGGTTTTTATCTACAATGAGACCCATACGGTCTTTAAACACTTTTTGTATCGCTTGTGAGCGTTGCTTCACAATAGCTTTGTCCTTATCTCTCCTGACTTGCCACTTTTTTATTTCTAAACGATAGCTGATGTGAAGCAAACATTCAAACGTGCAGATCCATGCATGTAAAGTAGATAAACCAAATGCAAGGCGTTCTTCGTTGCTGGGATATTTCTTTGACTCCTCGTTCATAGTAGACGGGGTGGCACCGCAAATATAACACTTTTGTCTTGAACTTGTGTCTGTTAAGGCATTGCACACTTTTGCCATCAGTCATTGTCAACAACAAATCGTGTTTAACAGAGATTTGAGATCCAGCAACGTTGCATAATGTTGGAAGAATCTAAAATTTTAGAAGTTTCTTCTTTCGTAAACTCTTTTGTCTCCTTGGCAAAAATAAACTTAATAGGACGGCAATATAAAGTAGAGGAAGGTCTTGGATTTTGCCAGATCACAGTTTCGCCATCAAGCAGTCTCAAAGGGACAAATGAGTATACGAACAAAAATTCGTCTGTAGCGTTAGTGTTCTCAAATTTCTGCTTATACGTGCTATGCCCCGAACTCCCATCACAGCCCCATTTGCTTACCAACGTATAATATGAACGAGGTAACACACTTCTAATGACTTCCGTCTGAGCTTTAACTAATCGTTTCAGCCGTTTTATCCAAAATCGCGTGAAGTTTAATTTCAGCTCGAGATTCAGTCACAGAAATATATCCGTCAGAAGGACAACAAGAAGCTTTGGACTTACCTAAACTATAAAACGATGGATACACTTGATGTCCCTCTTTCATTGACCATTTTCTTTTTTGTTTATATGAGTGAGAAGTCGATTTCGAGTCCACATAATAAGCTAAAGCTTCGTCTGGTGTTAACTGCCGAATTTGTTCAGAACACTTATTCTTTTTCTCTAGTTTCACTGACCGCGACGTTATGGATCTGTTTAGCAACACTTCGATGTCCTTCTTTTCGAGTAGCTAACTCAGCTGCTGTAATAAGCTCACTTGCACTTCGCGATTCCAAAAGATCTTCTACTCTCCGTCTCTTCGTTTCCGTTGATGAGTCTTCAAATGATTTTCTGGGTCGCCCTACGGAAAGAGCCGCTGATGATGTTGAAGTGCACGGCTGGTTAACACACATCTTTATTTCGATTCTGGATCCCTCTAACCAATCTTTATGTTTGATTAGAAACATTTCTTTGTTACACTTTAAAGAAGTCCACTTTTGATTGAATTTTGCTGAAAGGCTTGATATTTTCATTTTGAGTCGTTTTAGAGAATCGTCAGAAACATCAGACATATTGAATTTTTCACTTATATAATAAAAAATGCCACTGTTTCGTTCAGTTTTGTCATGTTTTAGCCATTCTTCAAAAAACTCCATTTTCGTCATAGTCACGACTCGTTCTGAAAAAAATAAAAAAATTTCGGGCCTTTTCGGGGTCTATAATATATATGAATCTGTGCCTGAATGTTGTAGGTATTACATATAGAAAAATCTAGGTGGATATATGTGGATAAAAAAAGTTGCTACTTTTAAAGTTTACAATTAATGTAAAATGTGCTGGATTTATCTATACATTTACAAATTGATATTACACCAAAAGTATACATATTTTTTATAAAAAATATAAGTCATAATAGAGTACATACCTTCAACAGAATATTCCATCACAAAAAACTCGTTTCACTTTGCTACCAATTTTAAAATATGTTATCACAAGTGTGCATAAAATGCAACTGATTTGCAAATGAAAATGACCTCTCTTATAAGGGTTACTTTTGACCCCCTGATAAGATACCTTTATGAGGTGATAAACAAATTAATTCTTGAAATTCGTTAAATGGGGGGGTCATGAATATTGTCCCGCTAGCATGTTCTTGCCGAATCACTGTGCATTGCTTGGTAAGTCATCTTTAAAAGGGTTATGGAAAGAAATTCCTTGAAATTTTTGTCAAAGAAGCCCCCAGAATTTTACATTATCCTTTGACGATACACTTTGCTTCCAAGTGTGGTTAACACACTAGTCAAACATGAGAAATTCTTGTATTCTTAACTTGGGGCACACGGGGACTACTGCCTCTTTTGTTCACTGAAGAGGCCAAGTGACAGATTTTATTCACATTCATTGTCTAAAGAGTCTGATTCATCCATAATTTTATACTTGATATACATTATTCTGCCTTTTCTCTAACTTCGGGCTAGGACTTATCCTTAAGCATAATAATTGTATTATCAGTTTAAAATACACAGTCATCAGGTAACACCACAAAGAAATCATTCACATAAAGCGAAAAGAGTATGGAACCGAGCACTGTATCCTGCGGAACACCAAGCTCCACTTCTTAATTCTTTAATTCTAACACCCTCCTCCTCTTTGATAAGTATGATTTATAGAAATTGTATGCAATTTCCCTTCCTCCAAAATTATAAAGTTTCAAAAGAATTTGGTACACTGCAATATCAAATGCTCAAGCTGAGTCAACAAAAACCCTATTATTTAAGATTCTCATTAAAATTTTTAATTATATAATCATTGAAGTGGCGCCTGGGGCTCCGTAGCGTAGTACCTTGCTTACGGGGCAGAAGGTCGAGGGTTCAATCCCCGCAAGTCGGTATATTTATTCATTAAATTATTTAAGGATATTTGGCTTGGCCACGTACATAGGTTGTAGTTGTTCGCAGAAATGCAATAACGTCCGAGGCAGCACCACCGTGTTGTATACAAGGTGCTGTGAAATACAAAAATGTACGTTCTGGCACTTGGACAACGTTGAAGGTTATTACGACATTCTCGCCGAAATCCTTAGGATGTGAAAAAGGGTAAAATCCCTACTCAGACAGGGAGGTGAATGACAAAAAAAAAATGAAATGTACGATGGCATGCTCAGTACTTATTCGCACGCGGAATAGGTGTATAGAATATAGGTAAAATTTGATATTTATCCTTTGTAAATCGGATATGATGTACCGACACATTCTAATTTTCTTTGCGAAAACCATTTTTTGAAAGTTTTGCATACGTACTCACGTAGTCCTAATTCAAGATGGAACAGGTAAAGACGTTTTGCTCATACTTGAATATATACAGTGGTATAATAGACTCAGTTATTACGAGGGACTTTTATAGAAAATTAATACGCATGAAATACAGCACACCAGTAAAAAAACCCATGTTGTTTGCAAATAAAATTTTCAAAAAACTATATAAGTAGGCTTAAAGGTTTGATTATTTTTCTATTGGTATTGCTTGATGAGAGTTATTGAAATTGAAAATTATTAGAGGAGCATTTACTTTCCGTATCCGAAAGATCTGAGGTGCTCCAACTGCTTTGCTTTTAGCAGAATACATGTATTCTAATGTGTAACGACCTCAAACTTTAAGATCGCTTATTAGATGGTTATTTTGAGTGGTTTCAACGAAGATATTCCATTCTTTTTCGGATTTATTCAGGAGCAAATAACATCAGTTTGCAATATATTTAGATATCTTTATATGGTATATAAATGTATAAATGTAATAATGATCTGATTGCAGTGCCTATTTCAATTCAAAGGGACTGGTGTTCGATTTTCAATGCAAGACTGTGATGGCGTGCTTTCCGATATAGCAGATATTCTAAGAAATTAATATTAAACTTGAGGGTGTTTGTTGGATATCTGTAATTCTCTGTAATCTGCTTCATTGCTGTTCCGTAGCTAAGTGACTTCTTACTTTGAGAGATCCTATTGAGGTGGGGCGCAGACCTCCGGTAGTGATACAAGATTTACCGTGAAGAACATAATTCGTTGCTTCAAGCCATTTGCTCATATTTCCCAGCAGAAAGAAAGTTAGCGAAGGTAATACTTTTCAAAACTCTAGGACTAGCACCCCATTTAATACCGAGAAGCTTGCATAAATTGCCACATTTGTGTAGGTTTATTATTATCTCAATATTTTCTAAAACAGCGTCCACTGAAGTGTAACACGAAGATATTTAAGGAAATTGCATGTTTTAATTTCTTGGTAACACAATATTTAGCTTTCTTCTGGCCTATTTATTCCTTAAATCAAAGAATAATCCAGAACTTTACTCATATATATATATATATATATATATATATATATATATATATATATATATATATATATATATATATATAGAACTATGAGTTTGAGGATGAAGTGGTTGATTGTTGGTGTAAATGTAGATCAATGATGCTAACGCACTGTCCTGCGGTAGATCATTTTTCGAATTACCCGATCTTCTATTTTGCAGAACAACTCTAATAAGCAATACCAATCGAATATCTCTTTTTGTTGAATACGCCTAAGCTTTTTGTTTAGAACCATTCTTTATGTTCTAGGTAAAGTTACCTGGAGTATAATTTATTAGGTCGAAAGCCTAAAGCCGGCGTGTTCTGGTATTATGATTTCGTCTACCTCATGCGCCATTTCTTTTTGGATCTGTATTTCAAATCATTTGGAAGAGAGTTAACATCGAAAGGAAGCATTTCATCTTCGCAAAAATTGTTTCCTGTCTGAAGCAGCGAGATATTTTCAAAACTAATGGAATTTGCATATTGGGTTACACAGAAAACTCACACAATCTGTAAGTGATTTGATGATATTGATCCCAAATTTTTTTAGTTTTTTTGTTCTAATATCATTGAGTCAGGCAGCGTTGTTGGTGTTCATATTATTAATCGCATTTTTAAATTATGTAATAGTCCATGGCTCCGAAAAACTTCATTGTCTACATCTCCCTTTATTCTTGAGTTTTGTCTTTTAATGCTATTGTCGTCCGATTTAATAGTAGCTCATGAGCTATTTAGTTTAGTGAGACCATTGTTAGATACGGTTGTGGGCCGGTAGGATTGTTGTTGAGATACACTAAAATGAAACATGGTAATAAAGACTGTCAATCAGCAACCTGAACTATTTAAGATGTACCTGTAATTTAACTACACAATTTTAGTTTTAATATTCAAAATTTTTAGCTCTGCCAGACTATTACTATCGAGACACCCAATGGACTTATATAAAGGAAAAACGGAAGTAACAAAAACAAACTATACATTTTATTCATTCAGTGGAGTCCGCTATGCTCAACCACCTGTAGGGAACTTGAGATTTAAGGTAGGATTTATTTTATAGTCGTTTAACTCAGTTCGGTGGTAAACATTTTTCCATGAACGATAATGTGCTCTTTTTGTCTATAACGCTTGTATACCAGAATGTTTCTATTTGAAAGTTCCAAAAAAATGCATTTTTTAGACCAATTAGACAGATTTTTGATTTTATTTATTTATTTTATTATATTTGCCCAACTGAATTGATTTACAGATCAAAAATTCTATAGTAAAAAACAATATATTACCTTACTATTGTCCCAAATAAAAAAAAACAGTGGAACCACGGGAAAATAACCTCCAAAATGCTAGCGATGGACGGGACAACTCTGTTATTCAAAATTAAATTTAGATAATAGTAAATCATTATTAAAGCCCCTTTGCAGATAAAATAGCATGTTCTCTCGGCTCATTCAGCGTGGGAGTATACTATTTGCATTGTTGACGTAATAAAAACAACAAAAAAGCCTCAAAACTGTTACTACTATAACGTTGCTTCTAACGTTCTTACCATTTTTCCATAAAAGTTGCAGCGTATGATATTTATCCGATATTTTCAATGTCACTAAACTGATTTTAATCAAATATAGTAGAAAAATCTTAGTCTGACAATGAATCTAAACGATAAAGGAAAACTACTTCAAAGTTGGATTATTTGCTCTCAAGCTACAGCTAAACATATATAGAGGCAGGCGTTAAATTTTATATATGTCAGCGGCTTCCTCCAGGTGGTTTACACGAACACTACATCATTGAAGTAGTAAGGAATATAAAAAATATTATTGTCCCATTACCCCTATTAATCCAAAATATTATTGTCCCATTAACCCCCTATTAATCCAAATTAAAGTGGCGCGTCACCCTACACGTATTTACAATAAGAGTTTTATAAATAATTTCTACGACTCGTACAAAATTGTTTAGTATAAAGATAGTTGATACACTTGATATCCTGCTCTCTATACATTACTTTTAATTACCTATGCGTAAGATGCTTATAATGATTAAAAATAGTTTTTTTTTATAGTCGCAAGGGCAGTTATATTGTTCTGCATTTCTGTTTCTGTATTAGTTTGGAAATAGCTTCTTAGGCGTTGCTTAACTTTAAACCAAATAATTGTGCAATATGTGTCTTATTTTTGAACGAATTTTAATTGAATACTTAAGTTATACCCGGACATACATACATATATTCCAGATATGCAGCAATTTCCGTAACATCCTCTGTATATATATATATATATATATATATATATATATATATATATATACGAGGGCATGTTTTTTAAGTAAGTACCGTTTTGCGATTCCGCCGCCGCAGCGATACGGTCGGCGTTCCGCGCATGCGCGCTGGTAACCTACATCTCATGTCTACGCACTGACGCCATTACAGTCTGATTCTTCATTGTATACGTTGTTTACTGAGTGTTTAAGATACCTCCGACAATCGTGAGTCCCGCCGATTGTGAAGTACGGGCTGTTTATACGATTTCTTAGTGCTAAAGGCGTAAAACCGATCGATATTCATCGTGAGATCTGTGAAGTTTACGGACAAAACATTATGAGTGATGGAATAGTAAAGGAAATGGGTGAGAGCATTTAAAGATGGCCGCACAAATGTGCATGATGAAGAACGGAGTGGGCGTCCTTCGGTCGTTAATGAAGATTTGGTGCAGAAAGTGGACGAAAAGGTGAGAGAAAACAGACGCTTTACAATTTCATCATTGTGCGACTGCTTTCCTCAATATTCTCGTAGTGTTTTGTATCGCATTGTGACCGAGAACTTGAATTACCGGAAATTGTGTTCACGTTGGGTTCCAAAAATGTTGACGGATTTGCACAAAACCCAACGTTTAGGGCAGTGCATTGACTTTCCTTGAGCGGTACCACAATGAAGGTGAACATTTTTTTTAGACCAAATTGTTACTGGTGACGAAACATGGGTGGCCTACGTCACACCAGAATCGAAACAACAATCCATGGAATGACGACATTCATCATCACCCAAAAAAGTGAAGTTTAAGCAAACAATTTCTGCCCGCAAAATCATGTGCACAGTTTTTTTTGGGACAGAAAAGGGAGTATTGCTAGTGGAGTTTCTGCCTCGTAATGAGACAATCAATGCAGCGTCTTATTGTGAGACATTGAACAATCTGCGTCGTGCAATCCAGAACAAAAGACGTGGCAAGTTGAGTAAGGGTATCGTTTTGCTGCATGACAATGCCCGTCCACATGTGGCTAAATCGGACCAAAGATCTCATCAAATCTTTTAAATGGGAAACTCTAGATCATCCTCCATACAGCCCTGATCTGGCGCCCAGCGACTACCATTTGTTCCTGCACTTGAAGAAGCACCTGGGTGATCAGCGTCTTCAAGACGATAACGAAGTCAAAACATTTGTGATACAGTGGTTAACAAGTCAGGCGGCAGAATTTTATGAGGAGGGTATTCAAAAACTGGTGCCCACGTTATGACAAGTGCCTCAATATTCACGGAAATTATGTAGAAAAGTAGATTAAGGTTACAGGCTTTCATGTAAAAATAAAATTATAGCGATATCTTTGCACGTCTTTTTTTAATTCCAAAACGGTACTTACTTAAAAAACATGCCTCGTAATATATATATATATATATATATATATATATATATATATATATATATATATATATATATATATATATATATATATATATATACATATATATATATATATATATATATATATATATATATATATATATATATATACATATATATATATATATATATATATATAATATATATATATATATATATATATATATATATATATATATATATATATATCTAAAATATATATAAAATGGAACGTCTCTCTGTCTGTCTGTCTGTCTGTCCGTTAGTGCGCTTATCACTGGAGAACCAGTTTATCCGATTTACGTACTTTTTTTTTTAAAACATACATATGTTCTCTGGCCAGGTTATAGGCTATATTTTATTACGATAGGTAGCATACGGAATGAGCAGTGACAATAATAGTGAATGAAGTCGGAAAAAAATTGTCGCTAGCGCGTTCCCTTGCAGTACACAGCGTAAACCATTAAATTTTGAAGAATATTACGTAGTTAGAGAATATCTATAATCTATAAATATATATAAAAATGCAATGTCTCTCTGTCTGTCTGTCTGTCCATTAGTGCGTTTATCAGGCAAGAACCACTTATCCGATTTACGTGACTTTTTTTAAATTCATACATATATTCTTTGGCCAGGTTATATAGTAATAATTAGAATCTATATCTATAATATATGTAAAATACAATGTCTCTCTGTCTGCCTGCCTGTCCGTTAGTGAGCTTATCCCTCGAGAACCACTTATCCGATTTACGTGATTTTTTAAATTGATACATATGTTCTCTGACCAGGTTATATAATAATAATAATAATAACCTATATAATATATATAAAACGCAACGTCTCTCTGTCTGTCTGTGTATTAGTGTGCTTATCATTCGAGAACCACTCATCCGATTTACGTGATTTTTTTTTAATTCTTAATTTAATATATGTCAAAAAAATCTATAATATATATAAAACGTAACGTCTCTCTGTCTGTCTGTCTATCTGTTACTGCGCTTAGCACTCAAGAGCCACTTATCCGATTTATGTTTTTTTTTTAAATAAAATACAAAGGGAATAAACAGAGACAAAATGCTAATATGTACGAAAAAAGATGGAAGTTTAGCAGTAAGCTTCGCACAAAGATGAATAGATGGGGGGAATACCTTAAAGAAACACTAAATGGAGATGAAAAATGGGTTGAATGAGAAATAGGAAGCAAAATTACCTGAAGGGCAGGAGGGGACAAATAAACCCTGCAAAGAAGAAATAAAATAAATACTCAGAATCCAAAAAAAATAAGGCCCCGGCTGGAAATTGTAGAACAGATAAAAGCTGGAGGAGTAGATCTGGAAAATGAAATATGCCGGTTGGTGCAAGAAATATGGGAAACAGAAAAGATGCCAGTGAGCTGGAGAGAGTCGCTCATTTGTCCAATATACAAAAAAGGAGAAAAAAACTATATGTGCTAATTATAGACCAATAGCCCTACTGGATGTCGTGTACAAGATAGTAGTGTTGACTATCAAAAACAGACTAGCAGAGAAAGCCGAGTCTATTCTGGAGAATACCAGTGTGGATTCAGGACCAGATATTTTCGATTAAGCAAATCTAAGATAATAGCTTAGAACAAAATTAGGCACTACACTTAGTCTTTGTGGATTTCAAAGAAGCATATGACTCTGTAAATAGAGAAGGACTCTACAAGATAATGGAAGAACTAAAAATTCCAAGTAAATTGATTCGCATGGTAAGAATGACCCTGAATGACACAGAAAATAGAGTGTTGGTTGAGGCCAAAGTATCAGACAAGTTTAAGGTGATAGAGAGACATGTCTATTTAATTTGGTACTAGAGAAGATAATCCGGGAGTCAGAAATAAACACAAATGGAACGGTATACCAACAAACCTGCCAATGCTTGGCCTATGCGGATGATGTAGCAGTGATTGCAAGAGCAAAAAGAGAACCTCAAAAAAGCCATAAGTAGGATAGAAGAAAGGGGAAGGATGAGAAGACTAAAGATAGATGAGGAAAAAAACAAAATACATGGAAATTACAAAGAAGAAGGATAATAAAAACAACGAAAGTTTAGATATAATAAACAACTTAGGGCAAAGATATATGTTTGAAAAAGTAGACAAATTTAATTATCTGGGAGTAACAATAACAGAGAGTGGACAAGAAAAGACGGAGATACAAGAAAGAAGAGCGAAAGGACAGAGATGTTTGGGGGCAATGAATCCAATATTTAAATCAAAGAATGTATCAAGAAAAGCAAAAGAAAGAATATATACGACAGTTTGTCAGACCCACGGTGACATATGGATGCGAAACGGGGAAACTGAATGCAAGAGAAAAGGAGACGTTGGAGGTGTAGGAAAGGAAAGCTTTGAGAAGAATCTACGGAAGGAAAAAAGAGGACTGTGAGAGAGGAAGAACAAACTACGAATATACGAAACCCCTTATAAGCCAAATCATAATAAGCCAGCGATTAATATGGTTGGGACACGTGGCAAGGATGAAGGAAGAAAGACAGGCAAAGCAAGCCCTAATAAGAGGAGTGGTTGGAAGAAGAGGCAAGGGTAGACCTCGATCTACATGGATTCAGGCAGTAAAGCAAGATCCGGAGTTGATGGGAATCCCGCACTAGAAAAAAGCTAACAGGAGACAAACAGAAGTGGAGACAAGTATGCAAACCAAGCCATGAGCCTCTAAGGCCCCTTGAGCTATATAGTAATATAAACATAACGAATAAGCAGTGACGATAAAGGTGAATCAAGTCTACGCGAGCGGAGCCGCGGGCACGGCTAGTATATGTATATATATATATATATATATATATATATAATATATATATATATATATATATATATATATATATACATATATATATATATATATATATATATATATAAATATATAAAAAATATATATATATATAAATATATATATATAATAATTATATATATATATATATATATATATATATATATATATATATACATATATATATATATATATAATATATATATATATATATATATATAACGGTAAAAAACTAAAAGGTCTTTTATATTGGATAAGATGTAATAAATTTTCGAGGTTAATTTAAAACACATTTACAGTCAAAATAAATGACCCCACGAGTCACCAATTTCCATATATGCAGTAATTTCCATCAAACATTCTATATATTAATATATATATATATATATATATATATATATTTATATATATATATATATATATATATA
Organism: Pachyrhynchus sulphureomaculatus; assembly: GCA_019049505.1. Classification (NCBI taxonomy): domain Eukaryota; kingdom Metazoa; phylum Arthropoda; class Insecta; order Coleoptera; family Curculionidae; genus Pachyrhynchus; species Pachyrhynchus sulphureomaculatus. Next base: position 11,640 of record JAHKBH010003777.1, read on the forward strand.
TATATATATATATATATATATATATATATATATATATATATACATAAATATATATATATATATATATATATATATATATATATATATATATATATATATATATATTATATATATATATATATAGCCACGGGGAATAAGTAGGTAACCCAAAAAAAAATATATTTTACAGGAAAATAGTTTTAATGTTTGAATAAGATTACAACAATACTCTCTTTATGTTTCCGGTGTAATTTTTTACACAGGCATATAAATTTCTCTGGCTTTATACGTGTTTTGCAAAAATTTATTAGAAGTCAATAAATTTGATTTGAGCAGACTTATCTAATTTTTTACCTATTTTTTTTCCAGTTAATCATATTTTTCTTCATTCTTCTTTTTTGCTTTCTTATTCTTAATAATATTTTTGTTCAGTCTTGGGTTAGTAAAAAATGGTTTGGTGTCGTTATCAATTATACAATACAAGCTTTTTTAACAAATAACAACATTATTATTAATAAGAAGTAAACAGAGAAACGTTTGTAAATACTTTAAAATGGAATACATACATAGAAATCTTTTTACAATATCAATTATAAAACATGGCTTAATAACTAGAGACGGAAAAAAACACATTTATATTTTTAATTATTCAAGATACTATCATCATCTAACCTGAACTATCATCATCTGGATCGATTTTGTAAGATCCGAATCAAAAAATGGTTCAGAATTGTCAGTTTTCAAATTTTTATAAAAATCGTGGAAGACAGAATCAATAAGAGGAAGTAGGTCCATCAGGTTTTTTTTTTAAGCTCAGTTATTGCTACTGGGCCACAATTTTTTAGTGATATTAATTTCCTAGGATTTTTTTTCCCCTGCGCTGGAAATTGATCCACTTAGTATCATGACTTTCTTTCAAAACAGTCTTTAAATAATAGTTTACCCTCATTTTCTTTATAGTGAAGACACTGAATTGGTATCCATTTAAATTTTTCTCCACACCCGTCAATTTTTAATCTGGCAGGGAGCTCCATCTTGCATGAAAGTGAATGGGTCCCCATTTGGAAAACCATTCTCTGAGCTGCGGAATCAACCGATTTTGTAATACTTCTTTGTACTGATCTTGCCTCATTATTCCTTTGACGACGTACAGACGTCCAGTGCCCTTGCCGCTGATGACTGACCAAATCATCACTTTGGTGGATGTTTAACTGTCGGGACGACACAATCAGGATGAAACTTTTCTCCATGACGACGACGCACATACTGAGCTTTATTCTGCAAAATTTCGAATGTGCTTTCGTCACTGAAGCAGACCTGTCAAAAATAGGAAAAATATATAAACTTCCATGTTTATTTGCTTTATTTAACTGAAAATGATAATAATGTAATCTGAAATGGCCCATCTTTGTTACCAAGGAATGTAAATTAAAAAAATTATGTGCCTCCATTTTGACTACCGTGAAGGATTTTTGATCCTTGCTGTTCTGACCAGCTGGACCCAGTCATTTAAATGATTAATCTTCATTTTTGTAGTTTTCTTTTTTTTTTTTCTCTATAACCGCGTCTCTATCACATTCCATATGAGTGTGACCGCTAACTAGAAAATTTGTGCGTAATTAAGTTTATATGAGTGGAATAATAATTCATAAAGTACAAGAACATTAAGGCTACAATATTATTTTTATAATTTTGAATTGTCTTTTGTAAAAAAGATACAGAAGTTTGCAAATAAAGAGTAGGAAGGCACTGTTGAAGGTCAAAAGCAAAAGCCTTTATATTTTTATTTTCCTTGGCTATAATTTTTATCTTTCTTTTTTGATAAATAAGCTCTTTCAGCATCATAATGATGGGCATCTCGTTCAGAATTTAAGGCAATTTTTTTCATCCCCCAACGAACCTGCTATTTTGATTTCAAATAGGTCACATTTGTGACAGGTATCTTTTTTCGGCTTTTTGAAGTTTAAATTCATTTGGTGGAAACATTGAGAATATAAAGTTAAATACACAGGATTGGGATGCTCAACTTTATACAACTCATAACATTTTAGAAATTGATAAGTCCGAGGATAAATATTTTTTTGATGTTTGCGCTTGGCAGTAATGGCTTTCATAGCACGGAAAAGAATTAATATGATTTTTAACCTCGGGAATATCAGTATCAGAACGTTTATATTTGGTTGAGGCAAGACCACGATGGTCTAGC
>JAHKBH010003778.1:0-13815 GCA_019049505.1 Pachyrhynchus sulphureomaculatus
ACACACACACATATATCGACTAATACTGGATCGACTATCTTAAAAGGGACGAACAATCACCGGAGACTATTACGCTGGTTTATTGATGGTAACATCCAGAAAAAAGGTTTCATATAGCGAAGAAAAAAGTGTTGTTTCACCAAGATAATACACCACTCACAACTCCATAAAATCGATGGTGAAATTAGACTAATTGGGCTATGAATTGCTTCCTCATCCGCCGTATTCACCTGGTCTGGCCTCAGCGATTTATTACCTCTTTCCAGATTTGACTCAAATGAAGAAGTCGAATGAAAAACTGAGGCTTATTTTAAAGAGCTCGACAAATCATACTATATGAAAAGTATCCAAATGTTTAAAAGATCGCTGGAATAAGTGTATCGTCCTTGAAGGAAACTATGTTGAAGAATAAAATCGATTTTTAGCAAAATATTGTTTTTTTCCTTCAAAAGTCTCGGGCCTTTTCACCCCATGCAGTATGGAAGCATTTAAATTCCCATCTCTAATCTTAATATTTAAACGGTTTACAATTACAATATTTATTTTTTAATCGTGTACAATGCTAACAAACATTTTGAAGACTAAAACAATTATTGTTTATTAGAAATGTGCCTTAGTTTTTAACGTAACAAAATTATGCACAAACAAAAGTATGGCAAAAAAATGTTTGTTATAAAATAAAAATTCCACTAAGACGACTAAGATGTCGAAAATATTTAATATTTAGTGGAATATCCTGCTTGACATCTTCTGCCCATAGAGTCAATAAGCCTAGCACAAAAACCGGGTGGTATTTTTCCCATTCTTGCGATCCAAAGTTCCTCCCGGTTTTTTATATTTCTTTTCGTAATTTGTTTATCCAGTTAGTGCTAAAAATTCTCTATCATGTTCAAATCAGATGATTGTGAAGGCCAGCGTATCACCCGAATCCTTTGTTCAGAAAACCAATTCTTGGCCAAGCGAGATGTGTGTTTTGGGTCAGTGTCTTGTTGAAAAATCCATGACATCTTCTTCATAAGGAATCAAATTATTTTCCAATATCTCAAGATACATTTGAGCATCCATTCTACCATTTATCTTTGCCAGTACCAGACCGTCGAAAGCAACCCCATACCATGATATTTCCACCGCCATGTTTGACAGTAGGTACAAGGTACTTTGGGTCATATCTTAGATCAACTGGTCTTCTTAATTAACCAGTTAGAATCGCTTTTTAAAGAGATTGTACCTACTTTCGTCACTAAAGATTACTAGAGACCACTGATTTTGAGTCCAGTCTTTATGTTCCTTAGCAAATTTCAATTCTCTCTTTTCTGTGACGCTTTGTAAGGAGTGGCTTTTTAACAGCACACCTACCATGAAGATTTTCACATAACAGACGACGCCTAATAGTCATGCCTGACAACAATACACCCTGATATTCCTGCCTTAGTTCTTGATTAACAGCAGATTTCTTGGCAAGACAATGACCCAAACACACATCTCGCTTGGCCAAGAATTGGTTTTCTGAACAAAGGATTCGGGTAATGCGCTGGCCTTCACAATCACCTGATTTGAACCCGATAGAGAATCTTTGGGACTATCTGGATAAACAAATTAGGAGAAGAAATATAAAAAACCGGGACTAACTTCGGATCGCATTAAAACAAGAATGGGAAAAAATACCACCCGATTTTTGTTCTAGGCTTATTGACTCTATGGGCAGAAGATGTCAAGTAGTGATTGACGCAAAAGGATATCGCACTAAATATTAAATATTTTCTACATCTTAGTTGTCTTAGTGGAATTTTTATTTTATAACAAAAATGTTTCTATAATTTTGTTTACGTTAAAAAACTAAGCACATTTCTAATAGACAATAAACTGTTTTAGCCTTCAAAATGTTTATTAGCTTGTACACGATTAATAAATAATATTGTAATTGTAAACCGTTTAAAATGTTATATGTATATATATATATATATATATATATAGATATATATATATATATATATATATATATATATATATATATATATATATATATATATACTTTCAATTTTATAGAACATCAAATATCATCAACCAACTAAAAATTTGGCCTCCTAATTTAAATATTTTGGAATAAATTTTAGGAGTAATCAATATTACTCCTTACTTCATTCGTCGGTATTTAATTCTAAACAGCAAGACATAGATATCATCTATGGGTCATTCCATTATCCAAATTTTCTGAGAGTTCGACTTGGTATTAGAATCTTAGAAACAAAATTTTATCGGAAAATATTGATTTTTGGCCTAGGTATAGCAAGCGTTAAATATTCAAAAAAAAATTAACGGTGGTACTATGATCGTACAGAGCTCGCAGAGGACTTTTCAGAAAGGAGATAATGAGTAGTTTTTGCTTGTTTGATCTTCACAGCCGACTCCTAATTCTAGACTTGCCTAAGTGGACGGCCTTGATGTGTACCAAATAGCTACTATTCTAGACGCCGATTTCAACGTTGTTCCATCTGTAGATCCTTCAAGAAACCCCGGCGGTTAACTTACATGGATCCGTCGGAGTGGGTCTCTGGAGCAGATATAACAACAAATTTCCAGATGTAGGAGAAAGTAGAGAAGGCACATACTCGCCAAAGGCCATCAGCGAGAAGCCAAATTAGATCGTTGTGTCGCTTGGAATCTCGCCAGTTGTCCAACGTAAATTTGGAGCTAATAGCTGTATTTTGGAAGCGATAACAGTGTTGCATGACATCGACCATAAAGCTGCCGGAACAGAATTTATTCAAAGATTGGCCATCAGATTTTTGTGGATTAATGAACTGGACAGGGAGCGGAGAGCACTTTCGACAAAGAGGGGTGTTGTGATGACCGAAGGGACCGGCGTAACAACTGTCGATGAGAGCACGGAAAATTTACGCGCGAATACATACGCGAGGGAAAGAGAAGGGGGCGAAGGGGAGATGGGGAATACTAGGACAGCAGTTGGGTTAGGTGTGGAGGAGTTATGGTGGTGATAATAAGAGTGAATCTCTAGTACAGATGGATGTAACAGCAAAACTTGTTTTGAATTTTTATTTTAAAAGTATTCGCTGTGATCTTTTCGAAACACCTATTGCGAGCCCTCTACGATTTTTTCTGAAGAATGACCTGTCCAAAAATTTTAAATATTTTACGCTGACTGTATGACGGCCTAAAATCAATATTTTTGATGAAATTTTTCTGGAGTTCTTAGACCAAGCGGAACTCGTTCACAAAATTTCATCAAATTTGAAGAGTATGAAGTTTAAAGTATGTTGAACCCCGCCGGATTATCCCTATCAAGTTTTAAGTTGACGGACCTAAAGTCGCAAATAGGAGTCTCAATATGATAAATATACATCTTTATATATAGCATCAATCTTTGAATATTTATTTGAGATGTGAAGCCATTTAAATTACATCGTCATAAATCTTGCGGACGGTTAACTATTCGATGCACTAACTGTTTCAGAATCTGAGTGCTGATCTGTTTGATTGATTTAAATATGCTTTATTTGTTAAGAAAAGACATTCAAGTAGTTTTAGGAATTCATTTGTAAATATGTATATATTCTTTGTTTTATTGTTCTTGGAAAGGAGAATAATAATTTTATCTATTAGCGGAATAATTTTTACATTAGATTATATGTAATTTTTTTTTAAAATTTGTAAATATGAGTCGTATTAATATAGTTGCAATGTATTAAATAGATTAAATTTTATTTAAATTTTGTTTTTTTTTTTCCAAAAATTAAATTTTCTCTTTCCGAAATTACACAGGGCCTATTTTTGTAAGAGAGCAAAAGATGAGCCTGTATGCAAGCAGAACTAATTGACAAAAAGACCTGTAGCAATAGATTTTCTCTTTAATATCGAATATATAGCTATATTTTAACCTGTTTTGAACTTAAATCACTTTGCAATAAAAATATGTAAGATGCAGTTTTGGATATATAAGTCTCATTTGGTCAAAATCGTTATCAGTGCTCTTGGTTTTTTCTTTGCTACTTTTGGTTATATCAAACACAAGATCTATTTCTGGAAAAAGCTTTGTACTATTATGCTCCATTTTTGTTGTGGAATTTTGTTTCTCTGAAAAGTGGACAGAAAACAGCAAAATTTATGTAATATTCATACACGTTTTGTAGATTTTGGTCAATTTAAGAGCTGCAATAACTTTTCCGAATTTTTAAAATGACCATAACACATAACATTTTTACAAAAAGGGAAAAATTAAATTTTAAAATTTTTCAAAAATAGGCTATCCACTTGTTTTTTGAAAGTATAACTAAATGTTCAGAGATATTTACAACTGAAACCTAGAATTTCCCTCTACATACCATTTTCGGTGAAAATTGTAAATAATGAAAGAATAACACAATTTTCCGATTCTAAGACTCCGAGAATATTAATTAGGATATATAACACGAATATATACTTTCCCTTACTTCATTAATCTTTTATATGTTTAATATTTGAAAATAATAAAAAAAATTTCATAGTTTTCGACTCCAAGAACCCTAAACATGGCATATAACACAGTATATACGACGTAGCCTTCCTACCCTCAGCCCTTATATGTTTGACCGTTGAAAATAATGAACAAATAACAATTTTCAGATTCCTCGATTTCAATAACTCTAAATGATATGTAACACAAACACCTTCTTCTTAAAAATTATCCATTATCTCAGCCAAAAACTAAGAAAAATTCGTATGATGGCAGTGAAAATTTAGAGAATTTATCAACCCCCAACCCTTTCACCCCACCCTTATGCTATACTCCAAAAACTATAGGTTCCATTCCTCAAGTGTTATATACGTACCAAATTTCAAATCGATACCTTATTTCGTTCAGGAGTTTTCGTGTTGAGAGACCCACGGGATTGGGGGATTATGTTTTTTGTGATCTAAGTATTCTGAAAATACTTTTCTTTAGCAAGGGAAGTAAAAACAAGAGACATCATCTGAGAGACCAAAGATGGAGGAACCGGAGACAATACTTTTAACGTGGGCCCAAGGGAGTATCACCACTCGAATATGGATATTGTATGCACTTTCAGGGGCGGCTGCAAGTAGCCATAGGATATAATCGTAGTGATAGGGATGTGTTCATATTTTTAAATTTTGATGAGTCAGTTGTAACGGGTTTTCAACAAAGCGAAGCGAATGACAAGAAAAATCACTGGAAATACTTGAATGAAGCCGGGACTGAGAAATTCTCGGAGATAAACATGGAGATTTTATTATGAAAGCAAGGAAATGATGCCAGAAACAGCAAGACTACAAATAAATAAAAACGTAAAAGTAAAAGATGTGGTTTCACCTAAACACCAAAGGAGGTAATGAGACTACTAGTGTAGACCGACTTATCTGACTCCACGCTCAATTTGAAGGGGGATAGACTAGATAGCTGCCAGTGAGGTAACCTATGAAGAATGTCAATAAGAAAATTTTCAGCCTTACCGACTTTCCACTTAAATTCCTGGAAATTGGCATACAAATACGATAAGCTAGGGGTTTTAGAGGTACCGTATTAGGACGGCGTCTACCTTTTACTGAGTTCAATGCAAAAAACCCTGAACTATATCAATTAAATGGTATCAAAATGAGGGATGAGGGATTGTAACTAAAACGGAACAAAACTGACCTGGTCCTTTGCAAAAAGAAAAGAAATTCAAGAACATTGCCAGAATCCACGAGTCTGACAATGCTTTAGTAATCCGTTGGCTAATCTTGGGATTACAGTCATATGATTTAATTAGCTGCGATTAAAACGCATATTACATACGAGACGCTGGTGGTGTGGTAGCTCGTAATTCAAAAACCAAGGTCAGTTCATCGACCAGCATAGTCAACTTTCTCTATACGACTTTTATTCTCGGTTTAGGCGTAACTTTGAAGTCTGGCGGAAGCGATTTCTCTCATCAACGCTAGGAGGCTCTGGAGCCTCGAAACTTCGATATTATGGTTAAAAATAACAACTCGACAACTAACAACTAACAAGGTTTATCTACTGCCTCTATCGACTGCGCTATAGAGGTGTCCGATGTTATTTTGGCTGGTATGGACACTTACATCCCATTTTCGAAAAAAATGCCCTTCCAACGGCAAGCCTTGGTTTGACAGGAAATGAAAAGAAGCTGTTGTTTCTAAACATCTTGTCTACCAACAATGGCGTGAAAATCCTAATGTCATAAATCCTAGTATCCTTGTTCGTGCCCGGAATAGATGCAAAGAAATTATTGACGAAACCAAGGAGGCACACAATCAACGAATTAGAAACAGACTTCTTGCTTGCCTCAACAATTGGTCCTTTTGGTCAGCCGCTAAGGCAATTAAAATTTCACGAAATCCTCTATACCACTACTCACACGGCCAAATAATATTATGGCAACACACCTGTTGAGAAAACGACCTTGTTGGTTAAATTCTTTGCTTTACGTTCTACTGTCGATTTCCAAGGAAAAACACCACTACTATTCCCATAGTGTAGTCAAGGATGCTCGATATTGTCTTCAGACAGCGTAGCATAAAACGTATAAGGACGGAATACCTGCTTTAGTAATCAAAAACTGCGCGAGAGAACTAGGACCAGTTTTTCTGTAGACTTTTCAATATATCCTACAGAAAGGGAATATTTCCTTCCTGCTGGAAATGCGACAGAGTTCAGCCGGTACCTAAAAAAGGCAAAAAGACCTTGGCAAACAACTACCGACCAATCACACTGCTTTCAATAATATTGAAAGTCATAGAAAAGGCTGTCAATCATCATCATCTAAAATATCTTGAAGGACTCAATATTATTAGTGACCATCAATATGACTTTCGTAAACATAGATCAACAGATCTTCTAACATATGTTTTGGAACAACGCAAGTGAACACTTTGGAGAATCTCGAGCGGTTGCTCTTGATATATCCAAGACATTCGACCATGTTTGTCACGATGGAAGTTCTATTTATGGCTCTCATGTTTCCTCAAAGAGCGTTCTTTACGAGTGGCAACTGTCAACGGCGATGTGCCCCAGAGCTCCATACTGTCTCCTACTCTCTTTCGCGTTTACGTTAACGATCAGCTGAAAAAGGTCAGAAATCCAATCTACAGCTTTGTAGATGACAGTACGCCTATCTTTCCATTCACTTGAAAGCTCGAACATCGACTACTGCAAATATCCGCAGACAGCAGGAGGTCGTTCAACTTAACAAAGACCTGGAAGAAAGTCTATCTTGGGGTGAGAGTAAGCACGTACAATTTAACGCTACAAAATCCAGGCCCATAAATTATCTAAAAAAGTTAACGTTGTTGAACACGAGAGTGTTATGCCGGGGTACTCCATTCCTCTAGCATCGTCACTCAATTTGCTGGGCGTTAATTTGAGAGCAATATATCTTGGCATGAACATGTTGCAAGCATCGCAAAGAGAGGTACTCAAAAGCTGGGAATATTATTTCGAACTAGAAAGCTTTACACTCCACAACTGTTAATTCTGTACAAAGCTCAAATTCGACCAACGATGGAATACTGCTCCGATGTTTGAAGCTCTGCTTTCAAACATACACTGCATTGGTTAGATTCTATTCAGAAGAGAGCTGTTCGCCTGATCGGAGATCCGGAACTGGCCAGCAACCTGGATTCATTGGAACATCGAAGAACGGTTGGCGATTTCAGTCTGTTCTACAAGTATTTTCATGGAAAGTGTTCGATGGATGTAGTCCGCCTAATTTCTCCCAGAGCGATGCATGCTAGAAATACACGTCGCGCTCATACGTCTTTTACACCGAGAACTCTTGGAATAATTTGCCCAGAACTGTATTTACAGCAATTTACAGCGATTCAAGACCTACGCGAATCGCTTTTTCCATACACGTGTTGCTCCTGTAGCGTTTTAGAGATTTCTCTGCGGCACGTGTACTAGGCCGATAAAAAAAAATAAGTTACCGAAACTCAGTAGAAAGGACCTTAATGGTGACAAAAAAAAATGTTATTGCTACTGGAATAAACATATATACATATACATATATATATATATATATATATATATATATATATATATATATATATATATATATATATATATATATATAAACATTCGCATTAAATTTAAAGATGATTCAGACCAAATTATGCTGGGAGAAGGAAGAATCAGCTCTTTATTTAATTATGTATTTTCAAGCAATTATGAGGATTAGACAAACTTATCTTCTTCTTCCGACTTATAGTTAGGCACTATTGCCTGTTTTTCTTTGTTCCCTGCTCTATAGATCGTCGCTTCATCTCTTTCCTGGACGTCTCATTGATCTTCTTCCATTCGGTGACTTGTCTCTTGTTATCCATACTATCCTGTTGCTTGCCATTCTTTCTACCAAGTGTACAAGTATGAAATGCGGATTTCAGACAACAGATGGTGCACCAATGCAGTTTGTGCTATAAAGATTTGCGCCATTTTGTTGTCTCATCAACAAGTGTCAGACGCGCACGAGTGATAAATTGGAAAAGTGTGTGCATAGTATTGTGTTGTTGTGTTCAATATGTCGAAATTTATACCGAACAAAGAGCATTCGCGGACAGCATTAATTTTTTGTTTTCATTTGAAGAAAAACTGCTGTTGAATCATACCGATTACTTCGACAAGCTTATGGTGAACATGCTCCATCGCAAGATACGTGTGAACGATGGTTTCGGGGTTTCAAAAGTGGTGACTTCGATGTTGTAGACAAGGAACGTAGAAAACCGCCAAAAAAATACGAAGATGTGGAATTGCAAGTATCGTTGAACGGAGATGATTCGCAAACACAAAAACAACTCGCCGAGCAATTGGGCGTTAGTCAACAAGCTGTTTCCAGTCAGCTACGAGAGATGGAAAAGATTCAGAAGACCGATAGATGGGTACCACATGAGTTGAACGACAGGCAAATGGAAAAGCGTAAAAACATGTGTGACATTTTGCTCGCTCGGTACAACAGGAAGTCGTTTTTTGCATCGTATAGTTACAGGGGATGAAAAGTGTATTTATTTTGAGAATCCCAAGCGCAAAAAATCATGGGTAGACCCAGGCGCACCATTTACATCGACCGCAAGACGGCATCGCTTTGGCAGAAAGACGATCCTCTGTGTTTGGTGGGACCAGAGGAGCGTGGTCTATTATGAGCTGTTAAAACCTGGAGAAACGGTTAATACTAAACGTTACCAACAACAATTGACCGATTTGAACCGTTTGCTGCTTGAAAAAAGGCCAGAATACCGAAAGAGGCAACACAAAGTCATTTTTCTTCATGACAATGCTCCATCACATACGGCAAAACCAGTTCGCGACACGTTGGAAGCACTCAGCTGGGAAGTTCTACCGCATGCGGTTTACTCACCAAACTTGGCTCCTTCCGATTACCACTTGTTTGCATCGATGGGTCACGCACTTGCTGAGCAGCGCTTTGGTTCGTACGAAGATGTGAAAAAAAAAAATGGCTCGATGAATGGTTCGTAGCGCAAAAGGGGAAGATTTTTACTGGCGTGGTATTCACAAATTGCCCGAAAGATGGGAAAAATGTATAACAAGCGATGGAGCATACTTTTAACATCTTTTTTTAGAAAAAAAAACGCATTTCTTACTAGTACACCTGGTATGTGTTGATCCCATTCCACTCTTCTTCCTTTTATCCACTGGTTGATATTACATGTGCATCTTATGTTGTCACTGGTTTCTCTAGCCCTTAGTGTCTTGTTTATACATCTCCTAAGTATTCTCATTTCAGTTGATTTCAGCATCCTCTGTGTTATACTTGTATCGGATCTTGTTTCAGATGTGTAAGTCATTACTGGTCGTGTTAAGCTCTTGTATATTCTTGTTTTGGTCTCCACAGAGAGGAATTTATTTCTAAATATGGTATCATTGAGGCATTCCGCTATCCTGTTAGCCTTGTGACTTGACGTTATACTTCTCGAGTTTTCCGATACTAGATATTTTAAAACCTAGGTAATCGACTTCCATCAACTGTTCTATTGGTTTATCTTCCACCACCATCTTGCACTTAATCGGCTCTTTTACTATTACTATTGTCTTGGTTTTTTAGGTCGAGATTGACATATTATATTGTTTTGCTGCTATGTAGAATTCTTATAGCAGCCTTTGCAGATCGTGCTCGGTCTCAGCCATTATTATCGCGTCATCTGCATAACATATAATTTTAAGTTCTCCGTTACCCATTCTATATCCCTTCTTTCTTTTGGCATTCTTTATAATTTCATCCATGACAATATTAATAGAAGAGGACTTAAAGAGTCTCCCTGCCTGATTCCAGATTCATAGTTGATTGGTTCTTCCATTTCTTCTGCTAATCTTGCACAAACTTATCTTGATTCTCTAATCATTTTGCAATAAGGAATATGTTAAGTCATCTAATCCAGCACTCGTGTCACATTATATCATCATGTCTGGGCTTGAAAGCTCACTATAAAAAACTCTCCCAAACATGCAAGTGTTGGTATCTGGTACATACTGGACTGTAACAACTCTAAAGAGCTTAGAGTTGATGAGTAATCATGGCTTGGAAAAATACAACCGCGCGAACGTATAAAAAAGTACAAAGGTTGTAGTATAGTATATCCACTGGCTTTTATAAATTGTCTGCGATGGTGAAATTATATTAAATATTTAAACATTTTTATATTAAGAAATATCGTTATAAAATAATACCTGTGGCATTTAAAATTATTAATTAATTTTCTTTATTTGGGTTCCGTCAAAACTTAAACCATACTGGAAGCTATTTTTTCCATTTGTCAGTCATTCTGAACATAACTCAAAAACTTTCAGAATCACCTTACTCTGTTATGCATATCTATATTTATTAACCTATCATTTTTGGGAACAATGTAAAACAGTCAGTTAAGAACATCAATTTTGAATTTTGGAAAATAAAATACCTGTTTTTCATCGTCTTAAAGCAGTCATGCGTTAATTTAGTGCAATTATCAATAAAATTTATAGTAATTGTACAGGTTAAAGAAATAAAAAAAAAGGTATAATTTGTAAACATTTATTTATTTATAGATAGCAATTGTAAAAGTACAAATGAAATAACCTATAAACTTTTTCCCATATCTATACCTTTAAACTAAGTGTCGCACTGTTCGAATACTGGAGAATTCAGTTCAACCCAGTTTTCAAGCGCCCGCAACTCACCGCCGGAAAATATCACCCTCCAAGGAACCAGACTCTGATAGTCAAACAGCATCAAGTACTTGGGCCTCCACTACGACGAGAGGCTAATATGGAAGGACCAGGTTTACCGCATCCACCGAGAAAGCCAACCAACTCCTCGACAAGTTATACTCTTTCCTCAAGTCCAGCAAATTGTCAACTCGCAACAAGTTGACAGTCTATAAGATGATCATCCGAGGAGGTTTGACCTACTCCAGCCTAGCATGGGGCCAGATGTCATGCGTTCCGCAGATTCACCTTCCAGACCGTCCAAAATAAGGTCCAAGTTTAACCTTAACGTTCATGAAATATCTCAAATTTTCTGTTCTGGAGACACATCTTATATTTATATATACAGTAGAACCCCGATTAACCGAGTCGCGATTATCCAAGCTCCGGATTAACCGAGCCAATCTACGAACCTGATTATCCGAGGTACGCGCGTCTATGCTGCATATTAATCGAGCTTTTAAAATATGTATGTACATATTTCCATTTAAAATCGTCGATGCCTTCGGGGAATCTCTCTGGCCCGTGTAAGGGGTTCCCCTATTTATGTTTTTGGACTCTTTCAGCATGTAAATTTGCGTGAATGCAGTGCGTTATAGGTTTACTACGGAGAAATACGAGTATACTAACATAATTTATTTGGTTGGAGTTCTGGTAGTGAAGTGTAATTAACACGAACTGCTTTGTTTGAATTTTTGTTTGTCGTATTATAGTGGAGCAAAACAAGCTTAAAAGAATCGTCGTTCCTATTGAAGAAAAATTAAAAGCCATCAGAAGAATTGAAGCAGGAGAGACAATTAAAGTTGTTACACGAGATTATGGAGTAGATGAGGTAACAGTTGGAGATTGGAAAAGAAACCGCACAAAAATAGAAGAGTGGTGTATAAATCAAGCCTCCTCGTCCTCAGGAAGAAAATCAATGAATACCGGCGACTATGAAAAGGTTAACGAAGCTTTATTCATGTGGTTTAACCAACAGAGATCAAAAGGTGTGCCTCTGTCAGGTCCAATTTTACAACAGAAAGCAATAATGATTAGTAGGCAATTCCCAGAGATAGATCAGTTTACCGCCAGTTCGGGATGGCTTGACCGCTGGAGAAAACGGTACGGTGTACAACTGACTGTATGTGGTGAAAAACTTTCTGCTGATATGTCATCAATTGAGAACTTTAAACAAAACTTTAAAAGCAAATCAAAGATTGTGGATACACATGTGATCAAATTTACAACTGTGACGAAATTGGTCTGAATTATAAAATGCTTCCATCGAAAACATTGGCATTTCGACAGTAAAAATCAGCTCCTGGGCACAAACGAAGTAAGGAAATATTAACTATAATGGTATGTTCCAAGGCATCTGGCAAGCACAAAATCCCACTGATGGTGATTGGCAAGTCTGCACGTCCAAGAGCTTTAAAAGACATCTCACCCAAAGCCCTACCAGTCTATTGCAAAAGTCAGAAGAGCGCATGGATGGATGCGACCTTATTTACTAACTGGTTTGAAGAAGAGTTCGTGCCATCTGTGACTAAATTTTTAAACAGAAACCGTCTTCCTATTAAAGCAATTTTGTTAATGGATCATGCCCCCTCTCATCCTGGAGGACTTCATGTGGGCGAAATTGTTGTAAAAATTTTTTCGTCCAAATGTAACCAGCATAATGCAACCAATGGATCAAGGCATCCTCGAAAACATTAAAAAAAATTATAGGCGTTTATATCTTGAACATCTGTTAGAATACACAGAAAACGAGGATATTATCAATGGGATGAGAAAGGTTACACTGAAAAATGTTATTTACTGGATAAGTCAAGCTTGGGATACTGTGCGTACTACCACTATTCAAAAATCTTGGTCAAAAGTGATTGATTTTGAGGATTATAATGACAGTGAAGATGGTAATCCATTAAATGAATTAGCTTTGAAATTGAGAAGCCATGGAGAAATGTCCTGTTCAAATTTTGACAGCGAGATAGAAGAAAAAAAAAAAATTTATTTGAATTAATGCAAAAAAATTAAAAGGTTGCGAAAATGTGACAAGAGAAGATGCTGTTGAATCGATACATACTCAGAAATGAGTATTGAAGAAATAACGAGTGCCTTTCAGGAAACAGAAAAATCAGATGACGATGACGATGACGAAGCGGCGGTGGATGAACAGTCTCCCACTAAGATCTCTCATCAAGAAGGTGTTGCTTCTTTGGAAAAAGCTTTGAGGTATATCGAACAACAATCAGAGGCAACCCCAGCGGATTTGCTTCTTCTTAATAGATGGAGAAACATTGCAACGAGAAAAAGCAGACGCAATATGAAACAGAAGCGCATAGATACCTATTTCACTGTTTTATAATGTATATACCTATTTATATGTTAAAAACGTTAATACATCGGTTTAAAGTATTGGTGTTTATTTTTTGAATGAATAAAAAACAAATCCGGATTATCCGAGTTTTCAGTTATCCGAGGAGGGTGCCTCCCTACGTCACCTCGGATAACCGGAGTTCTACTGTATGTGTATATATATATATATATATATATATATATATATATATATATATATATATATATATATATATATATATATATATATATATATATATATATAT
>JAHKBH010003779.1:0-5000 GCA_019049505.1 Pachyrhynchus sulphureomaculatus
ATAAAATTTCGTTGAAAGTAATATTCGTTGATTCACGTGATAATTCGGGATAAAAGGAATTTCAAAGATTCAAACACGAAGTAACCGGGTTTACACCGTCTTTCTTAGTTTTACGGCAGACAGATACCTCTATCTGGATCGTATTATAAAAACTTAGATTTGGATGTCAATGTTGACAGCGAAATAATTCGGGTAACAGGGGTGCGTATGCCGAAAATTTAAAGGGTTTAAAAGATATTTTCACCAACGTGCCTAGTAGGATACATAAGGCTTATGAACGGAACAGTAAGTCTTACAACCTTAGGAAAAGGGATTTTGCCTTTAATATAGGTGATCACGTTTGGCGAAAAAAAATAAAATTCCTTTCCAGTGCAGCGGATAAATTCACATCTAAGTTGGTACCTAAGTATGTGCATTGCGTGATAAGAGAAAAGATTTCAGATTTAGTTTATGGTTTAGTTAATTTAGATGGGACTAAAATAGGAAGATGGCATATTAAAGACTTAAAACCATTCAATGAACCTAACCCTAATGAAAGTTTGTCAGAAGAAGAATAATTTATATTTACATTATCTTAATTGCTTAACTTTATTTTTTTTGATGTTGCTCTGTAGAGGTTGAGCAGAGAATAGCTTACTTTTGTTGTTTTAATGCTAAGGTTTTGGGTACTGATCATATCCAAACTTAGGTCGATTGTAGTTGATGTTTAGCATCGACTCAGCTGTTGCGAGCTTGCGAAAGAGTCCACACTCAGGATATATCATAAGACTGGTATGGCGGGTCGGTGGTCGCGGATTTGATTTGCTTAAGACCCCAACAAATAATATCCAGTTCTTGACACTTGGAAGCGAAATTTTGATTAGAGGCAATCCAAGGTGATCTTGAGTTAGGACAAGCGCAAGATGTAGCTCGTGTAGTGTGATGTAGAGTCAAAATTTTTATGAGCAATTTCAAAGTTTGTTACCCGAGTGGGTGTATTTCTATTACCTTAGTGGTATATGTTGGGTGCAAATTAAGAGTAAATTGATTTTGGTTTATCCAGTAAGTCTAAGACTTGGATTATTTTGATTTAGATTTTCTTCTGAATTGACAAACTGAGGGTATACTTTATTCTTTTCAGAGCCGTTTTAAAAAACGTTACCTTTGAGTCACTAATTTTTTTAAAATTTTTTTGCATGGACTCATAGGCGTATGTTGAGTTTTTTTTCGGTATACTATCAGATTGATAGGAAATTGAAGTCCTGCAGGAGAACTGAAGGCTGATCATTTACAGGAGATGAGAGCAGAGTAAGACAGTCGTTTCACAAAGAAAAGATCAAAATCTGATACCGAGATGAGAACCTTGTCAAGAGAGGCTAAGCGCAGTGAAGGAAGATTCCTAACCGAATTTTTAGATTTTCCAAGAGGTAATCTAGAAGTTTGGGCTGACAGAAAACGGTTTATGCCTGATACCTGTAGCAGTTTCTTCTAGAGGCTATTGTCTAGGGAGACGATTAACATCATGATCGAATATTTTAGCTATCAACGATGTTTTTCTTCTTGTTTCTGATTAAGCTGGAAAAGCTCTTGTCGTCTTCAAAAGTTTAGTTGCATTGCCACCGAAAAATTGAGAAATTTTTACTTCAAGTAGCTTTTAAGCTCATTTTCGTTTTTTTTTGGAAATTTCCGTTAGAAGCTTGGTTAAGTCAACCTTGTAAACCTTTTAGGTTGTATCCCATGAGTTATCTGTTTTTACAGGCTGTGATGCACCGGGTGCTAACAGATGCCGTTACGACGTTTGGCAGGGAGTTAGTCTTCCTGAGGAACAGACTGATTGGAAGGGTAGTCTATGGGGGGGGCGAACGTTTGACCTTTGAGACCTTTAAAGGTTTTGTTACTCAATGGTTATTTCTATTTGAGCCAAAAGAGAGCCTAGCTTACTGTAGTCGACCTCAGCTCCAATTAGACCTATTAGTGGTGACAGGCTGTTGGCAGTAGTGTGTTTCGGAACACCCTATTGATTAAATTTTTTTTGACTTATGGTGGTGTGGTAGTGACACCGTTTTAGTTTAGTGGATGCTATAATCTACTCCCTTTTGTTGGTGGACGCCAGGGTCACCATTTCCGTATTTTATTGTCTCCACCTTTCAGTATATCGTGGTGAGGTGTTTGTCTCCTGTTATGTGGGATGGATTGAATGTTTTTCGTTGTTGTTCTAGGGCGAGACCAGTACACGAGGGTTCTTCATGCAACTTGAGGAAGCGCAATGCTGGTTAAGTTTTATATCTCTGTGTAGCCACCCTGAAGAATGACGGAGGGCGTTTCTCTTCTGGCTCATGTTTCTAGGCAGATTTGTCACTTTGGTGCGATGTGCCGAAGATTTGATTAGCTTTTGCTAAGAGCTTTCACCAAGCTCAGTATGGAGTTATCATAACCAAGAGTTTGGGATTTGAACTCCTGTATATATTTCTGTATATATTTCTGTATATATTTCGGTGTATGTTGGTTGCCTGAGGGCATGTGCTCAAAATGTGTGATTTTGAGTCGTTTTGTTTATGGACTCCCATATATAGGATTATGACTTTTAGGGAGGTCCTATTTCGAGACTTGCTGTCTCACATAGTTATGTTAGGAATGTTTCCTTGAATGTTAGTTGCGCGTGGACTAATCATTCTGTTCTTTGTGAACATTGCTTTTTGAAGCAGGATCATTCAGTTTGGTGAATTTTAGCTTTTATAGCTATTCACTGTGTTTAGAGTGAATTTTAGCTTTTGTAGCTATTCACTGTGCCTATAGTGATATTGTTAGCTTTTTATAGCTGCTCACTATGTTAATGGCGAGATTGTTCTTTTAGAACGCAGACTTTGTGTAGTCGAGGACTACTTACAGAGTGTTTTCTTGGCGAGGAGCCGAGGTTTTTTCTGGCGATATACCAGAGTGTTTTCTTGGCGAGGAGCCGAGGCTTTTTTCTGGCGATATACCAGAGTGTTTTCTTGGCGAGGAGCCGAGTTTTTTTTTCTGGCGATATACCAGAGTGTTTTGTTGGCGATGAGCTGACGTGTTTTCTGGCGATTAACCAGAGCGTTTTCCCTGGCGATTTTTGCATGTCTGGATGTCTCAGGACGTCGACATTGCGACGTAGAGTGCGATTATTTTCTGAGTGCGACTAGTAGTGATACTAGATTTGGAATGTTCTCTTAGCGATGAGCTAGAGCATTGATAGCGATTTTTCCGAGCGTTTGTCTGGATATTTATCCAGATATTTTTTTTTTGGCTTTGTGCGAAATGGTCTGACAAGACTTTTTCTTTTTAGTGTAAGTGTTTGCACTAGAATCAGTTTTTTTATTTTTCTTTATTTAAGAATTTTTATAAATTTCTTTTGCTGAAATAGAAAATTTTCAGACAATCCTTAAAATATTTTAAGGGGGGTGTTCATACTTTGTTTCAGTTCACTTTTTTTGATTTAGACAAGAGTCTAGACAAAGTATATATTTTTTTTTGTTTTTGGTAACAATAATAGAGCTGATTCTTTTATATAAGAAGACCGCGATTGTTACTTTGAACAGGTATTTCTTATGTTCATGCAAGGATTTTTATTTACGTTTTTTGATGTACTTAACCTTAGTGCTTAATTAAGTTAAGTCTAGTTATAAGATTCTTGTGTACATGCAAAGATTTTCATTTGGTTTTCATTGTACTTAATATTAGTGCTTAATTGAATTAAGTCTAGTAGTAAGGTCCGAAGTTTGTAATTTTGTTTTAAGTTCTGACCTTAGTATTAAGTGATAGTGTACCACTTTGTACCTTTTCATAAGTAGCCTTAGTTTTAATAGACTAGTGTAGTCTATTTCTTTTTGGAAGGGGGTAAATGTAACATTCATTTTTTCTTAGATTTTAAGACCATGTAATGTTACTGATTTTTCACTTTAAATTGTACTTCTTTTCATTTTTGTATCGAGCGGTATATTAATTCAGAAATTCCAAGCCGTTCGGTATATTAGTGTGCTGTGCGGGTTTTACGACCGAATCTCTCGATACGCCGGGATTGGTTTAAATATTTGTATCCGCAGTTTTGGTTCCGGCGTAGCCATATTGCCGAGAGAGTGCCCACGGTTTATTTAAGGGTCCGGTGAACGAAGATCGAGGCTAATTTCCACCGAGCCGCCAAGTAGGTTGTTTCGACCAAGCCGCCAAGTAGGCTAATTTTCCATCGAGCCGCAGCGAGGCTTACTTCGACCGAGCCGCAGTAGAGGCTCATAGCAACAATTATGAGAGCTAAGTAAAGCACAAGTTTTTTTCTAACGTAAAGCCGTAGTGGGCTCTAAGTGTTTCCTACAAAGTGTGAAATCGGTTGTGTTCCATCGAAGGCCTAGAAGCCGAAATAAAAACCGTAAGTTACCAGAACATTCCTCAATAGACCTATTCCCGAAGTAGTGCCTTAATAGCAATTTGAACTGACAAAAAGTGAAGTGAAAATCACGATTCTTCGCTTTCGGGGGGTAGTCAGGTTTTTAGAATTTAAATGTCTGATTTAGGGACTCTAATAATAATAACTACCTGTTAGGCTAGAATTCTTTGTAATCCTTAAAGACACAGAGGTTAGAACTTTTATTTTAAAATCATGAATAAATTTTCTTTTTGTTGATTAAAGCTAGTGTCTCACTGAATACCTATCTTACTTTTCAGGATAATGACGGCTGTACCAAACTGTTTTTTATTTTCAACAACTGTACACCCTTTCAGTATTTTTTCATTTTTTTTAGCTGAAGTTAGATCCTTTCTATTTTAAAAATGAATGGTGCCCAAAATTTGTACAGCTAAAGCTTTTTAAAAAATAGAAAATAATTCCAAGAAGACGTACAAAAATTATCTCTTACCCATATCTCTCTACCAAGGAAAACTGAGCTAGTGTTTGTTTAATTTCTTTAGTTCTTTTAAAATCATTAGTCACTCAATTCATTATCAGAAATTAAAGCGGGGCTGCAAGAAAATTGCGCTCAAGCGTGGGACAAACAACTTTC
>JAHKBH010003779.1:12500-13787 GCA_019049505.1 Pachyrhynchus sulphureomaculatus
GATGTTCCAGCGAATCAAGGCCGCCTGTCAATTCCGGGTCTCCAATCAGACGAACAGCTCTTCTCTGAATAGAATCCAACAAATGCAGTGTATGTTTGGGAGCAGAGCCCCAAACACGGGAGCAGTATTTCATAGTTGGTCGAATTTGAGCTTGGTAAAGAATTAACAGTTGTTGTGTAGTGTAAAGCTTTCTGGATTGAAATAATATTCCTAACTTTTGAGAAGCTCTTCTTGCTATGCCTGCAACATGTTCATACCAGGACATATTTGCTCCCAAATTAACGCCCAACAAATTGAGTGACGATGTTAAAGGAATAGAGTGCCCCGACATAACTATGTCGGGTTCAGCAAAGTTAACTTTCTTAGAAAAAAAAACTGCCGCTTGGATTTTGGTAGAGTTAAATTCGACTTGGTTACTGTCACACCAAGACAGAATTTCTTCCAGGTCTGTTAAGTTGAATGACTTCCTGCGGTCTGAGGACATTCGTCTGAGTAGCCGATGTCCGAGCGTTCAAAATGAAAGAAGAGATAAGTGTACTGCCATCTGCAAAGCCGTATATTGGATTCTCGGTCTTTTCCAGCAGATCGTTAATATAAATGAGAAAGGGAGTAGGAGACAGTATGGAGCCTTAGGGTACACCAGCGTTGATAGTGAAGGTGTTAGAAAGAAATCCGTCGACTGCCACTCGTAAAGAACGCTCTCTGAGGAAACATGAAAGCCACAAACAGAACTTTTCAGACATACCATAAGAACGTAGCTTAGCCAACAGCCCATCGTGCCAAACACGGTCGAATGCCTTGGATATGTGAAGAGCAACCTCTCGAGATTCTCCAAAGTGTTCAATTGCGTTGTTCCAAACATGTGTTACATAAGTCAGAAGATCTCCTGTTGATCTATTTTTACGAAAGCCATATTGGTGATCGCTAATAATGTTGAATCCTTCAAGATATTTTAGAAGAGGCTGATTGATAACCTTTTCCATGACTTTCGATATTATTGAAAGCAGTGCGATTGGTCGGTAGTTATTTGGCAAGGTCTTCCTGCCATTTTTAGGTATCGGCTGAACTGTGACACATTTCCAGCAGCAAGGAAATATTTCCTTTCTGTAGGATAGGCTAAAAAATCTACAGAAAACTGGTGTTAGTTCCGTTGCACAGTTTTTGAGAACTAAGGCAGGTATTCCGTCGGCGCCAGAAGCCTTTTTGGTGTCTAGCTTCATCAAAATACGGTTTATGATACATTGTCTGAAGACAATATCGGGCAGCCTTGACTGCACTATGGGAATA
>JAHKBH010000376.1:0-25000 GCA_019049505.1 Pachyrhynchus sulphureomaculatus
ATGATTGGAAATTGTCATTTTGAACAAAAAAATTGTTAACGAAAATGATTTTTTTTTAATAAAGATCTCGCGATTCTCTACCAGATGTTATAAAAATTCTTCAATTTTTTTTCAAAATGGCCGAAAAAACGCATTTGTTGTTATTTGATTAATACACAAGTGTGTAAAAAAAAAACGGTTAAAATGACTCCAAAAAAATTTTTTTTTAATGGCATCGGAAACCTGGCGCCGAGACTTAAATTTTGAAACAAAAGCTCCATTTTGGACCAAATGGCATAAAATGGCGGCCAACTCAAATTTTAAATAATAGATTTAATTGTGCCCACTGGGTTCAATATTTTTGTACTAAAATTTCAGGGTATTATTGCTATAACTAAAGGCAAAGTTTCAAGCCGGTCGGTTCACTTAGTCGACCTGTACAATAAAATAAAAAAACACAATTTTCGCCTGTTTTTTTTTTCAATTTTGTAGCTTATGTACGCACTTGAGCAACTTAAAACTAATCAGGACTTGTGGGAAATTTCATTATGAAGAGTTTGGTTTTTTTGTCTCGATTTGATTTATATAACCGCAGTTATTCACATTTTAAGCTCAAAAACGCGTTTTGAAAACTTAAATTGTTTATAAACAAAAGAGCAGAAGTTTTTCGATGTCCAAAACTCAGGACAATATTTCTGGTGATATAATAATGCTATATCTAGACTGTGAAATTCCAAATGCTTTTTTTACTGTACAAGTATACATATGTTTCTGACACACAACTGAACCTTCTCGTACTGTATTGGCTTAAGGTAATTTAATTAGAACGAGAAAAGAATAGGAAGGTCTAAACGATTCTTCCAAATATTTTTTTCTTGAAGATTTTACGACTTTGATTCCCACAAAATTAATTTATCACATAGTCTCGGTGAATACATTTCATGTGACAATGTTGCCTTATGTAACAGGTAGTCATTGTGACTACGTCACTTATTTGACTCCGTCAATTCAATTTTTATTTTGACATATATTTCATGGAAAATTGTAAGAGTAATACATTTATTTCCCTACTTATTTAACATGTAAATTAGTAACGCTTAAACATAATTACATTATTTGAAATTTTGTATTTTATCATGTTTTTCAGTTTAGTTTTGGGCTGTTTAAAATTCATCTGATGTTACTAGTCTAAAATATGGAAGCATTTATGGGAGATTTTAGTCAATGTGAGGAGGGCCAATTAACATTAGAAATTCATACACTATATTTTTGAAAAATGTGGTAGGTCTTTTCTAAGAAAATCGGCATTTTGAGTGATTTTAAAAAATGGGTATTTTCGAGAAAAATATGTTCAGTTGTATCAGATTCAATGGCAGCTTTTAAGTGCAAATATCTTAGCACTGATGACATTTCGCAATTTTTATGATTTGTTATTTTCATATACAGTCAGTCCAAAAAGTCTCCATACACCACCTGCTTTTTATACTATTTTTCTGTTATGTATAACTAAAACTATGAAAAAAAAATGTTTAAATTAATATTTGAAACTTAACCAACGAGGATTAGTATTAAAAACAACTACGGAACATTTTATTTAGAAGTTACATCATTGTTAAAGTGTAAACCAAATTAATGTCAAAAAAGTTTCCATACACTCGAAAACAGCATTGAAAAATTACGTTATAATTAGCCGCATTTTATCAAGCTGTCGCTCGCTAAACTGAAAACATGAATAATTTTCGGCCATACTTTATAATCTGTCACTTGTTGCTAGTAATTTTGCAGTGAGTTTTCAAAGTAGTATGAAAAATGAGCGAGAGAAATTGTGAATTTCCATTTCGAGTTCAAAGGATCATAATTAATTTATGGAAAGATGGAAAATTGTACAGAAATATAGGAAAAATTGTTTAAAAAGTCGCATGCTACTGTTCAGTACATTGTAAACCAATATAAATCAACGGGTTCCTATAAAATTCGACCACGCTCCGGTTGTCCCAAGAAACTGTTTCCACGTGAAGAGGCTAGTACTGTTAGACAAATAATTATAGAGCCCAAGAAAAGTGTACCAAAATTAAAAGAAGTAGTACGGGCACTGTTTTCGAAAAATGTTTGTTCACAAACAGTGAGAAATTGTTTACACAGGGCAGGCTACAAGAGATGTGCAGCCAGGAAGAAGAAACCATTAATTTCGGAAGCTAATCTCAAAAAGCGGTTAGCTTTTGCTAGGGAATACGTTACTAAACCTGCTGAATTTTAAGAATCGGTAATCTTTAATGATGAAACTAAAATTAACCTTTTTGGGTCTGATGGAAGAACTAAAGTTTGGAGAAAAAAGAATACCGCATTCGATATTAAAAACATTTGTTTCACGGTGAGACAAGGGGGTGGCAGTGTTGTTTGGGGATGCATGTTGGCTGGAGGGGTTGGACATTTACATTTTATTTATGGTAGCATGGATCAGCATGTTTATCTGAACATTTTGAGAGATAATTTAAGAGAAAGTGTCTAAAAATTAGCACTCGAAAAAAGATATATTTTCTAACAGGACAATGATCCGAAACATACCGCAAACTTGGTGCGAGAATGGATGATCCATAATATGCAACAGCAGCTTCATACACCTCCACAATCACCCGATGTTAATCCCATCGAGCATTTATAGGAGGAACTTAAACAGCGCGTTCGCAAACATAATGTTTGTTTGAATTAGAGAAGAATTAAAAAACCGAATATTGAACGAATGGGGGGAGAACATGCCAGCAGAAGTTACTAGAAAGCTGGTTACAAGCATGACAAAAAGGTTACAGGAGATTGTTAAGGCTAACGGCGGTCCCACTAAATATTAGTTTAAACGAAGTTTTTATTTTCCGTTAAACTCCGTCAAACTATTATTGGTAACTGTTAAGTGTATGGAGACTTTTTTGACATTAATTTTTTTTACATTTTTATAACAATGATGTAACTTCTAAATTAAATGTTCCGTAGTTGTTAATACTAATCCTCGTTCGTTAACTTTTCAAATATTAATTTAAACAAGTTTTTCTCATAGTTAATCAGTTAAACGTAACAGAAAAATAGTATAGAAAGCAGGTGGTGTATGGAGGGGACTTTTTGGACTGACTGTTTATATACTACATAGGCTGAAATGTCCCGAGACTTCCCGAGAGATGACAGCAAAAACAATAAGGCATATGATTTTCACTTATTGTCAACTTTTAGAAGATTCGTATAAAATTTTCATAACATTTTGTCTGTTAGTTTGCGAGTTACAGCTGTTTGAGTGACGCTACTTTTGATTTTTGCAAAACGATGGAACAAGAAGAAATTCGTGTGTTGATTAAACCTGGCTTTTTGATAGGAAAAATTACAGTCGGAACTCAAGAATGGCTTGAAAAGTGTTACAGCACATCTGCTCCATCCAAAGCAACTATGTGTCGATGGTTTAGTGAACTTAAATACAGTTGTAGAAGCACCGTTGATGCACCACATTCCGGACGTCCAAAAGAGACAGTCACTGCACAAAACAAAAAAAAAATCTGCCATATTATTCTGAATGACCACAAAGTGACAGGGAGAGGTAGTTGACATATTTTGCATGAATATTTACATATGAAAAAGCTATGCTGTCAATGACGATGATTTGGCTAATAACAAGGATTCATTTTTTGAACAACTAAATGAGAAAATACGCAAAATTGGAACATCAAGAGAGATATTACTTTTGGGTGATCTAAATGGAAGAATAGGAAGGAAAGAACACGATAAATTGGTAGGAAAATATGGCGAAGAAGTTACTAACGACAACGGAAGAAGAATTATAGAGATATGTGAACAAAAACAACCTTACAATACTAAACGGACACTACCAGCACAGGGATATTCATAAATATACGTGACAAACAACAAGAGATTTAAAAAAAGTATTATCGACTATATGATAATACGACAGAGATCTAGATTAAACTTCCTAGATGTAAGAGTCCAAAGAGGGGCTTCATGTGGCAGCGACCACTATCTTGTGGAAGGAAAGATAACCTCACGAACAACACGGGAAAGCAAACTGGAAGATACAAGTACACAGCACACAACAAATGAAACAACAATACGATATAATACAAACAGCTTACAAAATGAAAGTATAAGAAATCTATACAAGAGTAGACTGGACCAAAAGATACAACGGACGGGATTTGTTAATATAGAAGAATATAAGTATATAAAGGAATGCCTACACGCCGCCGCACTGGAAGCATTAGGGTACCAAGAGAAAAGGGGAAAACAGCAAAAACCATATTGGTGGGATGAAGAAATTAAATACGAAATTGAAGAAAAAACGAAAAAGCTATCACAAATACTTAAGTTCAAAGAGCACAAACGGCAAATTAAAATACAAAGAATCCCAAGCTAGAGTACGCAAAATGATTAGTGACAAAAAGAACAACCAATGGGAAAAGACATGCTCAAGACTCAACACTTACATAGGAGGAAGGAAAAGCACAGAAAGCTGGAGACTTCTTAAAAATATGAGAACAGAACGGAAAAGAGAAATCTTCTCACCAATAACACCAGAAAAATGGACCTAATACTTTACAAATATATACAATGAAACAGAAGATAGACCAGAGTTTAAAAGTACCCAACATGGAAACCCAAACGTAGTTATACGAGGATCCCCAATAAGGATAACAACATCAGAAGTTAAACAAGTATGTAAAACGCTAAAAAATAGTAGAGCCCCAGGACCAGGAAACATCCCAGGAGAGATGGTAAAATACGGAAGTGAAAAGGTATTTAGCGCTTTGAGGAACTTATTCCAAAGATGCATTAACACATCAGAAGTACCTGAGGAATGGAAAATATCATACATATCAACAATTCATAAGAAAGAAGACAAAAATAATTGCGATAACTATCAGGGAATAACGGTTACAGGATCTATTAGCAAAATATACGGAAAAATACTTAAAAATAGAATAGAAACGGAATACGCGGACGTAGAAGCTGGCAGGCTTTAGAGGAGGAAGATCCACAATAGACGATCTTTTCTCACTGACACAAATCCTAGAAAAGAAAACCGCATTTGATCAGGAAGTCCATGTCTTGTTTGTTGATTTAAAAAAGGCCTACGACGGTGTGCCCCTAATGAGATTGTGGGAAACACTACAACAAAGTAATGTAAGCACCGAAATAATTAAAGCCGTAAAATCCTTATACCAAGACGCAAGAAGTAGAGTGAAAACCAAATATGTTATACAACAGGGTTCCAGGTCACTAAGGGTCTCAAACAGGGCTGCTGTATATCCCCAACGCTATTTAAAATCTATTTGGCGAGTGCACTGAAGAACTGGAAAAGGAATTGCAGCAGTATGGGATTACCACTGGATGATACTACATTGTACACGCTATCATTCGCGGACGACCCGGTAGTAGTCACTCAGGACATCAATGATATGGAATACATGACACGAAAACTTATGGAGGAATATGAAAAATGGGGCCTAGAAGTCAATATTAAAAAGACCTAGTACATGTGCGTCGGAGGACAACAGCAGGACTTGAAACTGGCCACAGGACACACCATCAAACACTGTGCCAGTTATAAGTATATGGGAACGAGAATATCTAGGAACGGAACACTGGAAGAAGCAATATTCGAGAGGAATATCCAAGGAAGAAAAGCGATTGCAATGCTTAATAGTATACTGTGGGACAAAAACATAACCATTGAAAACAAGAAGAGAATTTACAACTCAATAGTGAAAAGTATACTAACTTACAGCTCCCAGGTGTGGCCATTGAAGGAAAGAACAGAAAAAATACTAAAAGCTACACAAATGGATTTCTGGAGACGAGCAGCCAGAAAATCCAGAAAAGACCGCATACCAAATGACACGATAAGACGAGCTTTAGAATAAAGCACGATATAGTGGATGAAATCAGAACCCAACAGTTGGTATGGTACGGACATGTACAGAGAATGTCACAAGACCGACTACCTAAAAAAATCTTAAATTGGAACCCTCATGGAAGAAGAAAGCGAGGAAGACCACGCCAAAGCTGGAGAGCAGGAATCAACAAGGAAGTACTGGAGAGAGATCTGGAGGAAGAAGGATGGAGAAATCGGGAGGAGTGGAAATTAGGCATCGGAAGACGAAAAACGTTATAAAACCGTCCAGAAATAGTTGTAAAGTTTTTGGGAAGTATTTTTTTGAGATGTGCATGGAATAATACTGATCGACTATCTTGAGAAGGGGCGAACAATCACCGGAGACTATTACGTTGACTTATTGGATCGTTTTAATGGGGAAATCAAGAAAAAAGACCATCTGAATTCAGCAAAGGAAAAAAGTCGCATTTAGCGCAGAAAAGAATGTTATTTCACAAAGATAATGCACCAGCTCAAAAGTCCATAAAATCGATAATGAAATTGGACTAATTGGGCTATGAATTACTTCCTCATCTGCCGTATTCACCAGATCTGGTCCCCAGCGACTTTTACCTTTTTCCAAATTTGAAAAAGGGACTCCAGGGAAGGAGATTTGGCTCAAATGAAGTCGAATTTTATTTTTTTTTTATGGGTCTAGCACACGTGCGGCAGGGAGGTCCCTAAAGCGCTACAGGAGCGGCACGTGTGCGGAAAAAGCGATTGACGTTACTCTTGAATTGCTGTAAATTGTACTCGGTGGGAAACACAGTCCTGGGCAAATTATTCCAAAGGGATGATGTTCTCCATATAAAAAACTGCTTGAAAAGCGTTTGTACAAGGAGTAACTGAACCTCATACGGATGTCAAGTATCAGCGCGACGTGTGTTTCTAACATGCACCGCTCTGAGAGGAATTAAACGGGCCATATCCTCCGTACACTTTCCATAAAATTGGTAAATTGAGGCTTATTTTAGAGAGCTCGACAGCTCCTACTGTATGAAAGGTATCCAAATGTTGGAAGATCGCTGGAATAAGTGTATCGCTCTCAAAGGAAACTATGTGGAAGAATAAAATCTATTTTTGGCAAAAACATTGTTTTTTTCTTCAAAAGTCTTAGGACTTTTCACCCCATGTAGTATTGGTACTAGCTTGTTTTCTATGGACCGAATGTCCTAAAACTCCAGTACTTTTCCTTCATACAACTAGAAAAGGAGTACGATACACGGCACTATAACCGACTTATACCAATTTGCTAGGTAAATTACAATCTATACTAACATTAATTCTTTCAGTACTACCTCGTCCCTTGGCAACTCTTCACCTTAACCGTTGTTGTTTTTTTAATTTTCAGCTATGGCATCAGTGTTGTAGTTAATTCAGCAGTTTGTTAATGCTGCCGCTATCATGCATAAACAGCTACAACATAACATTATACGTTTGCCACCAAAATTTTTCAATACCACCATTTGGGAAAGAATACTATCTCGATTTGCTAAAGACGTAGAAATACGGAATGATATTCTTCCCTGGGCAATGAATTATTTATTTGGTACTTTTGTTCTTCTTTCTCACATTTGGCCAATGTGGTTCAATATTTGGCTGACGGGCCTAAGCCAAGTCAGCACAAACGCTATTACCATTGTGTGTTAAGGAATGACCTTTATTATTATTACTATTATTATTTTTGGTATTTAATTTCGCAATTTATTTTTCCCATACTTGTCCGAGCATGCACTTTGATAAAACAATTGTTTCTTCCTGGACTTCCATTGTGCTTCTTTTATTTTATTAATAACATTTCGATCAGTACGGAGTTTTTTTTTGGTAAATTAACCTGTTCCCCTCGTTGATGTCAATCAGTTGGTTGCCGAAGCGTTTCTAAAATTCATCAGTTAGCTATGCCATTCACAGCTGCCTATCGAATAATTCCGGTTAATGTCAAAATCGAAACCAGTAGAGCAAGGAAACTACCGGATTTTAAAGTTGAATTTTTAGTGAAATCGAACTCTTAACTTTACGAACCTGAACTAACCTAGACTATTAATAATAACCATTAAATTATTTCAAAAATAAAATCCGGAATGCTCCACTACATCTAAAAAAATTCATATTTTAACACATACCAGACTTGTAGGTACAGTACAGTCTATATTAAAATCAAAGTAGTTTACGTAACTAATTGTATATCTTATTTGTCTTAGCCATAAACCCAAAAATTAGATAAACTTTTATCCAATGTAATCAATTTTAGCCGATACTGTTCTCAACTTACTTTTATTTTGGTATCGTAATTACCTACGGATTATTCCACAGAATTTAGTGACAACTCTTGTTTTCCATATTTTAGACTAGTCATTATTTCAGAATCACCCCCTTCCTTGGCTACTCCTCATAACATTTTCAACATCATTTAAACCACCATACTATTTTCTTGCCTTTCAGCTATCGCATCAGTTTTCCTACAGTTAATCCCAGAATTGGGTTGTGTTAATGCAGCCGCGCTGCTTCATAAACAGCTGCTACATAACATTGTACGTTTACCGTTAAGATTTTTTCGATACCACCCTTTGGGAAGAGTACTATCCCGATTTGCTAAAGATGTAGAAATAGTGGATGATACCCTGCCTTGGTATATTAATGATGGCATGTATTGTATCTTTGAGGTATCTTAGTATTTTTATTTTATTTAGTAATATTTTTTGTTTTTTTAATTGCGCATTTAGGTGTTTTAACATACCTGTCTTGTGTGTCTTGACACTTGCATTGTTTTTATTTTATTTTACTCATAATATTTCCCTTAGTATGGGCCTTTTTAGTGTTCCGTACGGAACACTTCGGCGTCTGTTCGTCTGTCACATCCCATTTTCTCCGAAACTATTTGACGTAGAAAATTGAGATTTGGCACTAATATTGATGGCCTCATCAGAGCCGTGTAGTTTTGAAAGTTAAATTTCGACTTAAGGGGTTAGTTTTGGGGGGTGAAATCGGAAGTGAAAAAAGAATTTTTTACCGTGTCATCGAAATGAAAGCTTGTGAAAACACGAATTCAAAAATATGTATAATTTAATACTTCTTCACGCTTTTCTTTGTCTCTGGAATATTCTCCACAGGGTATAGATTGAACAAAAATTATCACGAGTGCATTACCTTTAATAGTTTATCTAGTATATAAAAAAAACAAAAATTTCAAGTTTCAGTTTTCAACAAAAATCGAAAACAAACTTTGTTAAAAACTCTTTTGGCGGTGTTTTGTGGAGTCATTGATAATTTTATACCTCCGTAACAAAAAATTTTATTTTAAAAGCAATCAGCGTACGGAACACTAATTGTGCAAGTCCGACTTTTACTTGGCTTGGTTATTTAGAATTAACGTGTTTCGTAACCGTTGGTTATTGGTGACCACGCTAAACTTTTCGTTCATTAATTATCAATGTAATTCGTAGCTGCGTTTTCGAATAAATAGGTTATTGTCAAAAGTTGATACCGGTAACGCACAGAAGCTACCCAGTTTTGAAACTGGAATTACGGTGAGAATCGGTTTTCAACCTTACTTTTTTAACGTATGGTGGTTCTCAAACTTGAATTTAAAACATGTACATATGTGTGACAACTCATTTTTATTTTTAATGGTCATAATTGGAAAACGTAGAGCGTTAAACCAAAGATGTTGCTTTGGCTATAAGTCACGGTGATTAGACTCATGGTTACATATGGGCCTGTAGTATGGTGAACGAAAACAGAGCAGAGAATGACTTCCACGGAGCTTTATGGGCTGCAGAAGTTGGTTTGCTTATGTTCCACCGGAGCTATGGAAATACTTCTAGGACTGATATCCTTAGATATAGATATAAAAAGTGCGGCTATCACTAGCCCATATCGAATGAAGACAAAGGGGGAGTCGAAACAACAACCTCGACAATTTTGGCACACAAGAGTTATGGATCTAGTCGACGAGAAAATCTTGGATATAGTATAGAATTGAGTGCGATTCAAATCTGTGGATGGAGGTGGAGACTCCGGAGCAGACACTGGGTCTGGTCTATTACACGGACGGTTCGAAGTGAGTAGGGACTCGCATATATGCCGAAAAGCCCAAGTGGAGCTTTAGCATTTTACTAGGGACAAGTACAACAATATTTCAGGCATAAATTCATGCAATACAAGATGTGATCAAAAGAAAATTAGACGGCACTACCGCAACCAAGAAACATATTCTCTCAGACAGTCGAGCTGATCTAAAGGCTTTAGATGCCTATCAAGCCAACTCCAACAACAGGGTTGAACCACTATGGGTTCCACGACATTCGGGGATAAAGTAATGAAAAAGCAAACGAATTAGCTAGATTCGGAGCTACAAAACTCTACAGGGATCCAGAACCAGCGTTTGGTGTACCAAAAGAGGTGGTAAAACCGACAATCAATAGATGATCTCATATCAGTACATCTAGGTTGTTAGCTCGCAATATCTGGTATATCTGTTTCGCTAGTGATAAATTGTGTGGCAACCTCTCAATGGGTAAATAACAGATATTCACCTGTGTATACCAGAATGTAAAGCTTGGGATGAGATTCTGTAAGCGCACTTTTTCACGTTCATTTTCCTTATATTCTCTTTCAAGAGAGTGACAAATTTATTACATTTAACAGAAGTAACATAAACAGATCCTTATTTTGACACTCTCGCTTATTTTGTTACAGAATCTGAATCGTGTTTATGTTATTAGGAAACTTTGGTGGCGTTGTACATATTCTCTGCATATTTTTATTCGTTTTCCTCTCTAATAGTTTGTGCTTTTGTCATTTTTTTTTTAAATAGCAGCCTGATTCACTAAAAAATTTAAATTTAGAACTCATCTAATTTTACAATTAAGGGTCTAAATTGACAAGGAACCCAGTTAGCTAACTAAAGTTATGATGCTCGGTTTATGTGGGGTTAAATCGATAAAAATAACCGATTTTTTTTTTAAATTCTGAAAATTATTAATTTTCCTACCTACCTGTTCTAATGTTTGCTATCACGATTTTTATTCTAAATATTTTTATAAAAACGTTTTTCGGTGACATTTTTCATATCAAATATAAGTGTCAAGAGCCCATTGGGTAACCAGAAGTTTTAAATTCCATGAAAACTAGATCGGGTTAAAAAACCCTATAGTGAATCTGGTTGTTAAAGTTTCAGGTTCTGCAGTAATTTCTCCTAGTAACAAACAAACATGTTATGCTAAATTAAAGTATTAAGAGATAGGCGGTAGACGCGACCAGTGCGTCTAAGGTTGTATCCTATGTAACAGTCACCCTGTCACCAGCAACATTACTGCAACGACGAAGTCAAAACAACACATTAAAATGTATTATTGTCATTCTAGTCGTGTCGCTCGTGCAAGTTGTTCACGTAACGATTCGTCCATCTATATTGTTTCTATGGGTTTACTATAAAAGTAATTATACTTATTTGTTAGGTTAATCAACATAAAGAGTATCTCAGCGATAAATAACCATCTCAAATCGCTTGAAAACAGCTTATTTCGCCGTATATTTTTTGTCTCTATTCGCACTGGTTATAAACGACAAGCGACTTTTTTAAAAAGTAAAATATTAAATATTTTCCTAGCGGGTGGAGAAATATAATTTTTCCGCGTTTGCTTGCAGTGGATTGAACGACGCGAAACTGGGTTCTCTGCAGCAGTCAAATTTGGAAAAGACACTTTGTAGGAATAAGGAATAACATTTTTTCTACCAGATTGAGTGTGTATATATATATATATATATAATATATATATATATATATATATATATATATATATATATATATATATATACTCGTATATGTACGTATATAAACATATAAAATTCTTGTAAATTAATATATTAACATGGGACAGTATAAATAATCGTCTATTTGTTAAAATTCTTAAATGCGGCATTTCTTGAAGTCCCCACTGGCATAACATAAAAGCAACTTGCTAAAACTAACGTGACAAACTTGTGACATTTAACAGAAGTAACATAGACAAAAGATCCTTATTTTGTTACAGAATCTGAATCGTGTTTATGTTGTTAGGAAAATTTGGTGCTCTTGTACAAATTCTCTATATATTTTTATTCCTTTTCCTCTCCAATAATTTGTTCTTTTGTCATTTTTCTAAAAATAATTTGCAGCTCGATTCACTAAAAAAGTTTAGGTTTAAAACTGGTCTAATTTGACAATTAAGGGTCTAAATTGACAAGAAACCCAGTAGGCCAACTAAAGTTATGATGCTGTATAGGTCTTGCATACCAGAAAATTCAGTTTTATGTGGGGTGTTAAATCGATAAAAATAAACAGTTCTTTTAAAATTCTAAAAATTATTAATTTTTGTACCTGTCTAAATGCTTTCTTTCACAATTTTTATTCTAAATTTTTCTGTAAAAATGTTCTTTGGTGACGTTTGTCATATCAGATACAACAGTGTCATAAGCTCATTGGTTAACCAGAAGGTTTTAAATTCCATGATAACTAGATCGTGTTAAAGTTTCAGACCCCTGTAGTGAATCAGGCTGTTAAAGTTTCAGGTTTTGCAGTCATTTCTCCTAGTAACAAACAAACAGGTTATGTTAAATTAAAATATTAAGAGGTAATTTACCGATAGGCGGTAGACGCGACCAGTGCGTCCGAAGTCGTAATCCTATGTATCAGTAATGTCCTGTCACCAGCAACATTACTAGAGCGACGAAGTCAAAACAACATTAAAATGTATTATTTTAATTTTGTCACTCTAGTCGCGTCGCTCGTGGAAGTCAGCTCACGTAAAGACTCGTCCGTCTATATTTCTATGGGTTTACTATAAATCTAAATATACTTATTTGTTAGCTTAATTAATATAAAGAGCATCTCAGCCATAAGTAACAATCTCAAATCGCTTGAGGTTCCAAACGACAAGCGACTTTTTTAAAAAGTAAAATATTCCTAGCTGGTGGGAAAATATAATTCTTCCGAGCTTGCTTGCAGTGGATTCTCTGCAGCAGTCAAATTTGGAAAAGACACTGCAGGAATAAGAAACAACTTTTTTTCTATCAGATTGAGCGCGCATATATATATATATATATATATATATATATATATATATATATATATATATATATATATATATATTATATAACCATTAAATTCGTGTAAATTAATGTATAAACATGGAACAGTATAAATAATCCCCACTGGCGTAACACATAAAAGCAACTTGCGAAAACTGATTTATTACTTGCATCGAGAAGTAGTCATTTTCACACCTTTTAACTTTGACAAAGGAATAGTTACTTATTATAATATTCTTAAAATATTAATTTACACAAATTTTATAGTTGTAAGATAGTATCTGCAATCTTATAGAAAAAAATTTATTGTCTATGCATTTGTAAGTTGCTAGAATTACTTTATTTTTAGTGTTGGTAGTTTTTAAATCTATAGTAGTTTAGAAAGATTTTAGTTAAGTTTATAATTAGAATGGCATGAAATGAGTATAATAATCGTAGATATATTTATCTAAACTATTTTTTTTGTTCTCTTCATTCCCGTATATTTTTAAGAAACAGAAAAATATAACTGCTTTATTTAACAAAAATCTTTTTTTCTCCTCGTGATCATTAATATCTATACATCAATAATGGCCTTATGTTTTTAGGTTATCGGCACCTTAGTGGTGACCAGCTACACGACCCCACCATTCATAATAGTAATCATCCCCATTGGTTTATTATACTATTTTATACAGAGGTTTTATGTAGCAACCTCCAGACAACTCAAACGTCTCGAATCGGTCTCGAGGTCACCAATTTATTCACATTTTGGTGAGACAGTGAGTGGCGTGCAGGCCATCAGAGCTTATGGACAACAGAACAGATTCATCAGAGAATCGGAACATAAAGTAGATTTAAATCAAGTTTGTTATTATCCAAGTATTATATCGAACCGGTGGTTGGCTGTGAGATTAGAAATGATTGGGAATCTGATCATATTGTTTGCTGCGTTGTTCGCTGTTTTAGGTAAAGATCAGATGCCGGCGCTTGTTGGGTTATCGATTACGTATTGTTTGCAGGTAAGTGTTTGTGATATTTTTATTTTTATCGTAAGGTGCGTTTGTTCAGGACTTAAATATATATTATCTACAGATGTAACGGGTACCCGATCTACCCGGCTGATTTGGCCGGGTATCCTGCCACATTTTCTGAGCAAAACAAAACCGAACTAAGAGTAGTGTTTATTTCAAAATACGCATAAAAGAAACATTTTAAACATAACAACAATAAACCTAAACTACTTATATTAGTACAAAACTTAGTGTTATTATTTTAAGGTAAATTGTGATGTAGCATTTCACTAGAAGCTGATGTTGAAAGACATTTAAGAGCAAGTTTTCTCTAGCCTAGGAGAATTCTTGAAATTAACCTACAGTCTGTCAAGTAAAAACGTGACCGCTCGTATTCTTGAAAAAATGTGTTTCGAGAACATTTTTTTGGCATCAATGTATTCTTTGGTGTGCTAATAATGGCGCAATTACCTTAGTACTTTGTTTAATCGCCTTCTGCATTAATAATCGCCTGGCATCTTCGAGATTTTTTGCACACTCTGCAAATTTTTTGAATCTTGCGAGACAACTGAGTCAAAGTCCTCACAGTCTTTCCTCTCAGCTTTCTCTTCACAAGGGACCAAACGTTATCAAAAGGGTTAGCGTAAGGCGATTTGTGAGGGCCACTCTAGTATCTTATCGTGGGCCCATGCCAGCCTCTTCGCGACGTGATTTTCGCTCAGCAAAGGTTTCTTCAACGTGCTTCGGAATTTTACATCATGAGCAGATGTTGTCGAATGTTCTCATGGGATATATTTACACTTGATTTTCTTAATTTTGCAGCTCTTTGTTGCAGCGTCAATTTTGTGTCCCGTGAAAACAAAGAGGTCGACATTTTTTGTCTCGTGTAAACGATTTACTCACTTTTTAATATAATTAGCTTCCGCGAAATGTGATACATTGCCCCTTTGGTTGGGAACAAAGAAAGATTGCATCGAACCGACGTGCAAACAAGTGACTCATTTTGGATTTTTCGTGATTTCGACAAAAGTTCGAAATCGGCTGATACCTTTCACTAAAATTCGTCGTACACAAAGGTTCCCTCCACCGATTTTTTGAAATGAATTATCGCGGATACGTTCTTACTCTACAGACTGTAACAGCATAAGAATGGACTTGCTTTAGGATCTTTCAATGGCAAACTTAAATAGGAACTGAACTCTGTTTCTACCTTTTCTCTTGCAGGGGAAACCATTTTATTTTTATTTCTGGTTTGATCAATATTAGAGAGTACATTCCAAGTATCTGCTTCTGTTTCTTATGTTTTTTTGGCACTGTCAAGTTTTTTCAACATACTAAGTGGAACATCGTCCGAGCAGTCTGATTCCAATACGGAACACTTATAAGACCACTTCGGTGTCCGTCCGTCTATCACACCCGATTTTCTCCGAAACTATTTAACATAGAAAGTTGAAATTGGGTACTAATATAGGAATTGATGGCCTCATCAGAGTCGTGTAGTTTTTGAAAGTTAAATTTTAACTTAAGGAGTTAGTTTTGGGGGGTGAAATCGGAAGTGCAAAAAAAAAAATTTTTTTACTAGGTCATCGAGTGTGATGTTAAATGAAAGCTTGTGAAAACACGAGTAAAAAATATATATATATATATATAATGTAATACTTGCGCACACTTTTCTATATATTATTTTTAATAAATCCCTTATCTCGAAAAGTACTGATCAAAAAATTTTGAAAAAATTCTGGAATATTCTCCACTAGGTGTAAATTGAACGAAAATTATCAAGAGTGCATTACCTTTGATAATTTTATCTGGTATATAAAAAAAAAATTAAGGTCATCAGTTTTCAGATTGGAAACAAACTTTGTTGAAAACTCATTTGGGGTGTGTTTTATGAAGTCACTGATCATTTTATACCTCTGTAACAAAATTTTTTATTTTAAAAGCAATCAACATACGGAACACTAATTGCGCAAGTTCAGTGTGTGAAGTGATCTTATAAGTGTTCCGTACGGAACACTAAAAAATAAGTACTTAGAATTTTTGCGTTTTTATTTTTTAAGTGGAAGAAGATTTTGCTGACTTATTTTTTGATAAAGAGGAAAAAAAATATTTTCAAAATAATTTATTGTTGCCTTTATCCTTTAAGTTATAGGTGAATTTTATTGTACGAAAATAAATAACAACAATAACATTTCATTTTTATGCTTACCTATATTGTCTACAAACGAAAAAGGCTAGTTACCCAAGGTTATCATCTCTCCTATTGCCGTGTGCACAAGTTTTGCATTAGGATCGCTTCTATTCCCCTGTTTGGTTGTCCCAAAATATTTTGTAATATTAACTTGTTTTAAATTTCCAGAAGTTGATGGTTCTGTTACGTGCTGTAAAAGAACGGGCTTACTATAATATTGCCGGATCCTACCCGGCCGTGTACCCGGTTTTGGCGGATCTTACCTAGCCGGGTACCCGGTTTTACCGGACCCTAAAAAGTACTACTCGTTACATCTCTAATATTCATCATATCATCTACTTTAATTCTTGCATTTCTCTTAGATTACACAAACTCTGAACTGGCTTGTAAGAATGACATCGGACGTGGAAACTAACATCGTAGCTGTGGAACGTATCAAAGAATATGCTGAGGTATCCCAAGAAGCTCCCTGGGAAATTCCAAACAAGATTATGCCCACGTCTTGGCCAGAAACAGGTAAGGATTTCATGTCAAAAAACTTTTTAAATAGGTACACTATTAAAAATGTTGTGCCATTCTGATAACAAATGAAGTTCAGGTTAGGAGGCGTTATCCTCTGACTATCAAATCATTTCGGTTGATTTGTTTATTCTCGCCTTCCTAGAATGAGAAGTGTTTCCAGTATTCCCCTTCCCGATTTTGACGTTTTTTCTACGGAACCTGTACTCATGCGACTGAAGAATTTCGACTCCCCTCTCAATGCGGTGCGGGAGATTAAGACACTCGTTCGAATAAATTTTCTATTGACTCGGAAGGTTTGCTAATGTCTCAATTTTTTAAAGTTTAAAGTTTTTTCTAGATAACGTTCGTCCTATTTCTTCTCGATTCTCTAAAAAGACTTTGTACCATCTCAACACTTGTGCCTTCGCTAGGGAATATTTTCCTTAAGTCCTTTGTAACCCTCCATAAGTTACAAAAGCGGAATCACCAAACTCGATACAAAATTTGATAGTAATACCGTGCTCAGTATTCGTAGGAGTTGTAGAACCTTGAAAAACTGTTATAACACGTATGTTGCAGGTGCTGTTATGTTTAAAGATTACTCTGTGAGATATAGACCGGGACTCGACTTGGTCCTGAAACACGTCAACTTTACCGTAAAGGGTAGTGAAAAAGTTGGTATTGTTGGAAGAACTGGCGCTGGCAAATCAAGTTTGACATTGTCATTATTTAGGTAAGTAGTTACAAATATTTTAAAAATAATTGCAATATCATCATTTAATTGAATATAGCTTTTTGTAAGGCTTTATTGAACTATGAAGTCGCTAGCTTAACATATTAATAATTTGGTATGAATTTCAGAAATCATTACGTACAGTCGCTCGAGTGAGAACGTATTACGCATTGTTCATAAAAAATGTATTTATTTGAAAGTTTTTTACATCATTTGACAGTAAATGATTGCCAATAAAAATGTTGATGATTCAGTAGTTCGTCCAGTCACTATCAGAGTCGATGACCACCTGACATCTTCGGGGCATACTTTCGACGAGATTTTCCGCGTATTTTTCGGGCAAAGATTTCCAAATTGTCCGAATTTGTCGTGACCGCTGCTTCACTGTGTACACCTTTTTACTACGAAGCTTCTGCTTGATGTATGACCACATGTCCTCGATTGGGTTTGCATCAGGTGACTGGGATGGCCAATCTATTCTGACGATACCGGACTTCTCTGTCTACACGTTTTACTCTGATGTTTGGTATCGTTATTCTCTTGAAGAATCCACTCCTCATTTTTGTCGATAACCCCGCCGTTTGGCATTCGATGCTAATGCTTTCTTGTAAATCTGGAGCATTTTTTCAGCGTTTAAATTGTAAGTAAAGATGAAAAGTCCGTCCAAAACCTTTTACCAAAAGACATCCCCAAATGGATCTTCACAAGGTGTTTCACGGTGCGCTGAACAAGTCGATTAGTGGAAATTGACCGTCCTCGTGAGGTGTTAACATAACCCCAAAAGGAAGTTTTCATCAGAAAAAATTACATTGCTCCAGTCTCGGTCTGTATTCCTCTTCCCACGCGAGTCCTTTTTGTTTGTGTTTTTCGATCAGCAATGGTTTCCTCACTGTACTGCGCCACTTCAAATGGTTAGCACGGAGATGAGTACGAATCGTTTCATAGGATATATCCAAACATCTCTGCTTCGCCTTGGGGCGAAATTAATTGAGAATTTCGGGAAAACATGTTAATAATCAGCCGCTGTACTCGTCATTTTCGGACCTTTTGGATGATTAGATAGGAACATAGCCTCGAAGCGTGAAGCGTAGGCAGCGTTCATATTCGATAAATGTACTATGTAATCATAAATAAAGTTAGAAATAGATTTCTTTCCACAAAGCATTGTTTGCAGGGGTGCTAATAATAACCTAAAAAAAGAAATTTCTTTTTACCGACTACAAATTATAGGCAACACATTCTTACTTGACTGTATATGAAAAAAGGTCACCACTTTCTATCTTCTATTTATTTTTTTCAGGTCGCAGTAAAATAAAACATATCTTTGTAATAGTAAATTATGGTTCTTGAAATTGTATTCTGCTAAATTTGGAGTGATTTTCGCTATTGATTGTAAAGGCATTCTCGAGGATCTTTACCCTTAAGGGGCTATACCAGTGTAACTACTTAAAAATAAGGTTATTTTTCTAAAACTTTTTTCAAGGAAACTACTGCATCAAATTTTTTAAAATGATGGGTACATGTTTACTATTTGTTTACAAATACACACAAATTTTTTCCAACCAAAATATTGAAATTTACGGGCCTTATGCCCCAGTAACGGGACAGGTGAAAAAAAGTAGCTCTATTGCTGCCGTCATTGTCTGGAATAAAGAAACACATAATAGTTATTAAAATAGATATAATTTTCCGTACCATCAACCATGGATTTTAAAAAATATTGAAAATTATAAAAATGGCGGCGTTTAGAAAAAAAAGTATAAAATTTTCACTAAAATAATGTCCGCCGCCAAATTGACATTTTTGGACCAATCAGAAAATCCATGGTTTATGGTACGACAAAACATGTCCTTAACGTGCAAAAAATAATTTAAGTCGATACAATAAGTTGTTTTCGAGTTACAGCGACAGCAAATTTAAAAAATGCAGTTTTGAGAAAATACGTTTAAAGACTGACTAATATGTAATATGATCTTTTGCCACGTACCTATCTTTGTGACTATTTTGAGTTCACTGAAGTATTAGATGTTTAACTTTCTCTTACGTGATGACGTCACGGTATTGGAATTTTAATACCTGCTCCGGTTCGCGTTATGCTTCTAAAAATGAGTTAATAGCTCCTCGAGCAGCTGTGCTTAGCGACAGCTGTATTTTTAAAAATAAACATAGGTCGACTTTTGATACTTAGACTTAAATGTTAGAACATTCAATATGCCTCGTGCAATCGTAAGTGAAACGTCGAAAAATCGCTCCAATTTGACATGACATAATCCCAAAACCCAAAACTTTTCGTCTGACCAAAGTCGTAAAAGCTTCCACTCTATATCTTTGCAATATTATTTTCTTTATTTAGAATTATTGAAGCATCCGAAGGTCAAATCATCATTGACGGAGTAAATATCTCACAATTGGGTCTTCATACGTTGAGATCTAGGTTAACGATCATACCACAGGATGCCGTCCTCTTCTCCGGTTCCCTTAGAATGAACTTGGATCCATTTGACAAACACAGTGACGATGAAGTTTGGCGGTCTTTAGAACATGCCCATCTTAAATCATTTGTGAAAGGTAAGCTAGGTTCATGGCTTTTGTATTGCTTATTTAAATTTACTCATCGTTCTTTTGAACGTCGTGAAAGTGCCTATCGAGGACTTTTTGTGATAGGGTTGTTCTCTGTTTAATTTAATAACTCTATGGCGTTTAATACGGTTTTCACTGTAACGACGAGGAAAATTCCAAAGCTCGTACTAAACTGGAATACCTAATAATGCCATGAAATTTAAAATTCAGTCCATAAGTAACTAAAAACTGGAAAAAAATTTTAATATATTACAAATGTCTGGGAGAATTTTTAGGATGCTTGGAAAGAATTTACACGCCGTAATATTCCACACAAAAGAAATACCTTAAATTAAAATACCGTCAAACAGACGCTTTGTCTAAATATGATCTACGATTACGTCATGGAGTAGTTTTTTCAATTTCAGTCATTTGTTAAACTAGATCAGTTGACAAGGCCTGTCAGTATAAGAAACTGCTTCCTTCAGCTGACATCTCGATTGTCATCTTCGTATTGCCTTTTCTTGTGTTTTCTCCTAGTCACAGTAAACTAACGTTATGACGTAATTGTAGATTGCTCTTAGATAAAGCATACTAGGTTTCAGTATATTATTATTATGTAAGGTATGCTCTGACTATTTTTTCTAATAAATTTAAAAATAAATTAAAATTAAAAGTACCGAAATTAAATTTGTGATTGGCTAATTTTTTCGGTGTTGTCTCTTTAAAGGAGTTAGAAGTGAATTTATTCCTTGTTTTGAGTCTTTTAAAATGCATCGAGACACGCAAGGGTGCTAAGGGTTGATCAGTCAAGCGTAAAACTTATGTTTTATTTTGTTTTAACCTTCGGCGATGTATAAGGGTTTAAATCATATGTATTGCATTAGAAGATCTTTCTACTATAAATAAGTGTTAAGTGATTTGTTAGTTTGTTGGATACGCATTAGTAATAACTTCGTTTTTGTTTTTTAGATGTTCAAAAACTATTTTTGACGATTGGCTTAATTCCCAAATAAATGTAATCAAATAAAGTTCAAACGGTCATATTCCTGCAAGATACAGATTAATATGACGCGTGTTTTTTAATTAATTACCGTTTTGAAATATGGCCACCGTAGCATTGCGGTTGCCTTTCCGTGCACGAGCTCTG
The DNA here is from genome assembly GCA_019049505.1 of Pachyrhynchus sulphureomaculatus. Taxonomy (NCBI): domain Eukaryota; kingdom Metazoa; phylum Arthropoda; class Insecta; order Coleoptera; family Curculionidae; genus Pachyrhynchus; species Pachyrhynchus sulphureomaculatus. The sequence continues at coordinate 21,103 of JAHKBH010000376.1, forward strand.
AGTACCTACATCTATTAGCTAGTCGCAGACGCCATTACGGAAACAGTGGTCTGGTTTTATGTTTGTTTGTGCATGTTTAAAATGCCTCGGACCATTGAAAATCCCACGCTGTATTTCATTTCTTTCTTCAGTAGATTAATGAAGTGTATGGCGAAAATACCGTAAGCGACGGAATAGTAAGTAAATCGGTAAGAACATTTAAAGAGGACCGTACAAATGTGCACGATGAGGGACGAAGTGGGCGACCTCCGTCATTAATGGTGACCTAGTGCGTAAAGTTAATGAAAAAGTTTGAAAAACAGATGCCTTAAGATTTCATCAAGTTTCGAGAAGTGTTCGCTATGAAATTGTGGCAGAGCGCTTAAATCAGAAGTTGTTTTCATGCTGGATACCCAAAATGCGGACTGAGGTGCACAAAATTTACTTTGACTTTCTTCGATAGTTACAGTGCCCAAGGTGATCAGTTTTTTTAAGCCAAAATTGGTGACGAAACTTGGTTGCTCACGTCACACCGGAATCAAAATAACAATCCATGAAATAGAGACATTCAACAACACACATATTTCAAGCAAACAATTTCAGCCCGAAAAATGATGTGTACTTTTTTTTTTGGGGTAAGCAGGTGGTGTTGCTTGTGGATTTTTTGCCTTTGGGAGACACAGCAAATGCTGAGACATATTGTGAGGTCTTAAATAAATAGCGTCGTGCAATCCAAAACCAAAAAGCGTGGCATGTTTAGTAGAGGGATCGTTTTGCTTCACGACAATGCTCGTCCACTCGTGGCTCATTGAACCCAAGATCGCATCACGTCATATGGCTAGGATCAACTTGATCATCCTCAGCATAGCCCTGACCTATCGCACAGTGACTACCATTTGGTCCTACACCTTGGCGGTTAGCCCTACGACACCGACGACGATGCCAAAACGTCCGAGGTGCGGTGGTTAGCAAACCAGGAGGCAGATTTCTATGAGGATGAAATACAGATACTGTTCTTACGATTCGACAAGCGCCTTAATATACATAGGTGAAGATTATGTTGAAAAGTAGATTAAAGTCTGGACGTTCAGTAAAATTAAAAATTGTTGAAAAAAAATGGCCTTGTGTTTTTTTTAATGTCAAAACGGTACTGACGCTAAAAACGAGTCTCGTAGAAATTTTTTACTTGGTAATAGGGGTAGGCAAGCCTTAAACAATCATTAAAAGGGAGCACATATTAAGGAATTTTTGATTTTTTTCAATTTCATAGAATAATGCATTAAAACTTAGAATGGAGATTTTTTGCAGTTTATTCTTCATAACATAAAATAAGTGTTTTCTGAGTTTTTGCTTAATGTAATAAATATTTCTTTAGGTTTACCATCCGGCCTTCATCACGAAGTTACCGAAGGAGGCGAGAACCTGTCAGTCGGCCAACGTCAACTCGTCTGCCTCTCCAGAGCCCTCTTGAGGAAAACAAAAGTACTTATTTTAGATGAAGCCACTGCAGCAGTAGATCTCGAAACAGATGATCTTATTCAAAGAACAATCAGAAACGAATTTAAAGATTGCACTGTCTTAACTATAGCACACAGATTGAACACAATCATGGACTCGGATAGAGTCATAGTTTTTAGATAAGGGTAGAATAGCAGAATTCGATACTCCGGCTAATCTGCTTACGAGACCTGAAAGTATATTTTACGGTATGTGTAAGGATGCCGGCTTAGCATAAAGCTTTTTTAGGGTATACGTTAACGGCGTATTACGCTTAATCAGGCTAAATATTGATTTGGTCAGTTCGAGATTATATTCATAGGAGCCAAACTAATACCATTTAAAATGGTAGTTTTTGTTTTATAGATTAGGGATGCCCAAAAAAAAATTTAGGATAATTATGTAAATAGAATTGTTTTATGAATATCCATAAACACATTTAATAGCACCGTCTCGAAGTAATAATGGAATCTTTTTATTTAGGCAGTCTAGTCATAAATTCGGTCAGGACTTCTAACGCACGCATCGGCTACGTTAAAAATTCGTGAAAAGCATTTAAAGTTATTCATAAAGACGTGATCATTCTCGTACAACGCATTAAACTTTTATACCATCCATCCGATGACGTAATGCACCCTTTGACCAGGAATTCGGCCGTTGCCCGAGCGATACTTTTTTAGGGACACCAAATTTCAGTGTCTGATCCGATAAGCTTTTTCTTCGCAAATACGCCCATCGCCTATAGTCCAGGTGGTGCTTTAATATATGATGGAGCATTGCATTCTAGCCAGCGCATGTTGATCCCGCTGTCGAACGCTGTCATCAACATCAAAATGCTTATTGGATAATTTTTTCTAATAGAAAATGAATCAGAATCTTATTAAAAGTCCCATTGCGTTCAATTTATATAAAGTTTAATACATCTTCTGGTGCCTATCCGTTCCGGATGTTCTCGATCATCATGGCGGACTTAATTTCGCCGCTACCACTCTCAAGAGTTGCATCGATGTTATTCCAAACAATTTCAAGCTTGCTAGACAAGATATTCTTCTTCTACCAGGGCCTCTTCTGCCAACAACTTTCTCCTGAATGGTATTTTGTAATAACTGATATTTTTCTTTCTTCATGATGTAGCCGAGATACTCTTAATTTTCTTTTTCTTGTTCGTTATCATGAGTTTAGGTTCATGACCGATTCTGCGGATAACCTCTTTGTTTATAACATGATCTGTCCAGGGAATTATTTATATTTTCCTGCAGATTTCTATCTCGAATATGTTACTTTACTTCTCTGTATTCTCTGATAAGAGGGTTAAAAAAAACAGCACCTGGTTATTTTTATTTTCAGGCGTAAACTAAGGTCCCTGGAACGGAGAAGTGGCTTGAATGTTGTTCTATACCCTTCTCTATTTGACATTTAATTGATTTGAGTGGTCCCAATCTTCATTTATTTTACATCTCAAATAATTTTTATTTACCCTTTTGGCAAGGAGTATTCTATTTTGGACAGGGTCCTTAGAACTGACCACATATTTAGTTTTTTAGCGTTTAATTCCAGGCCAAATGTTGTGCTCGTCTCCTACACTCTAGTGAGAAGCTTTAGCAGTCCCTCATGGCATATTGTTTTGTTGTCCCCTGATCAGAAATGCTTTTGACAATTAATTAAAGTTACTATTAATAAATCTCAAACATGACTTCATAATAAGCTCTTTTTCTTACTGATTGCCAGTAATTCGGGGGTTCGAACGATTAAATTGTCGCGACATTTTTCTAGTATAATCTTGTCTATAAAGCATTAAAATCTATATGATTGGATTCAGCTACCTCTTCCGAAAGTTTCCCAATGGACAACACTGCGTATTCTATAACATTGTGTCTATGAATAAGACTTTTGTAGATGGAAACTGGTTGATTGTACCATGGATAGTCCTGAACTACTGTTATCTGAAACAGAATTTAAAAAACGTTATTTATATTCGCCGTGACTCGTGCTACCGTCAAAACCCCATTTCCACTCCAATGTTAAATTATCCGATGAATCTAAAACATTTTTTTTGTGACTCTTCTAGAAGTTGTATGATCTAACAAACATTTAATTTCGAGATCCCCTAATTGATAAATTGTCCGGGTAGCATTTCGTTTTAGCGTTTAACATTTTTCGGTAGTTCTTACTTAACAAATATTGGTGCTCGGACACTTCGTCTCTACAAATAGTGATGAGACCTTATCTGTACCTAATATTTATTGATAAACTAGTATTAGACTTATCAGAGCTGTTGAACAGTGCATTTACAGTAGAGTCGTCTACTTGGGATAATTCTGCTAATTCCTCTACATTGGGACCGCTTACTACAGAAAAAGCTTTTCCAGGACTCCAGTGAGAGACACTCGACTGATTCTCTTTGTCATGAACACTCTGCTCG